>VOMN01056506.1:0-16171 GCA_014899125.1 Orchestia grillus
AAACTGTGGATCCACTTCAGAAGCTCTCCACCGATATTTTGGGCTCTCAGTTTTTTTAGTAGGATTCCACGGTCCACCTTGTCGAAGGCTTTTGCAAACTCTAGGCATACAACATCCACAGCATTTCCTTTCCCTAGTGCTTTGGTATCATCCTTTGGTGTTCGAGGAGCTGTGAGAGACACGACCTCCCTTTCCGAAAACTATGCTGATGCTCGTTAAAAAGACCAGTGTTTCCAAAGAACCGCACAAAGTTCGACCCCAGCGAGGTTCTACCCACCCTCGCAGGTTCTACCCCATTCCGAGGTTCTGCCCCCCCTCCAAGGGGAGCACAGGGCCGCGTCTCCCATACAGTCACCCTTTAAATGAATCAACTCAAGAGCAAATATTTCGAAGGGCAGAAGATGAAATTTTCAGACATAAATCAAACCGAACATTAAAGGAGCACGACATGCGGTGCGAGTGTTTAGAGCAGGACAAAGTTGGCTGTACATCCACCGTACCTGTGCACCCATCGTGGTCGCGCAGTAACAAGCCACACAGTAACGAGCCGCGCAGTAACGAGCCGCGCAGTAACAAGCCGCGCAATAACAAGCCGCGCAATAACAAGCAGCGCAGTAACAAGCAGCGCAGTAACAAGGCACGCAGTAACAAGCAGCGCAGTAACAAGCAGCGCAGCAACAAGCAGCGCAGCAACAAGCAGCGCAGCAACAAGGCACGCAGTAACAAGCAGCGCAGTAACAAGCCGCGCAGTAACAAGCCGCGCAGTAACAAGCCGAGCAGTAACAAGCCGCGCAGTAACGAGCCCATAATATAGCTGGCATTTCCAGTCATTGGAATTCAATATAAAGTTTGTGCGATATTTTAGTGCGGTCGCAAGTTTCTCTTCAAAGCTGAGCACTCCTTTGATCATGTCACGCGTGTACCGAATTCAGGCCCTAGAGCCTATTCCGGCAGCGAGGAAATCGGATAAGCCGTCGTAAATGTGTACGTTCTTGGGGCTCATTTTGTCGGTGGGTAAAGAGTTGTGGAGTCGTAAGTTCCGGGATGCGACTGTCACAGGTACAACAGGAACGTGCGACTGTCACAGGTACAACAGGAACGTGCGACTGTCACAGGTACAACAGGAACATGCGACTGTCAGTCTCGGCAAACGGACGGGAATGGTGGTACACCACATGTATGGTGGTGTATGCACTGGTGTTATTTTTGGCGAGCAGAAGGAATGAAAACATAACCCCAATACACGAGTAAAATTTCGCCTGCCAAGAGTGAGATTTCGCCTGCCTAGAGTGAGATTTTGCCTGCCAAGAGTAAGATTTCGCATGCCAAGAGTGAGATTTTGCCTGCCTAGAGTGAGATTTCGCCTGCCTAGAGTGAGATTTCGCCTGCCAAGAGTGAGATTTCGCATGCCAAGAGTGAGATTTCGCCTGCCAAGAGTGAGATTTCTCATGCCAAGAGTGAGATTTCTCATGCCAAGAGTGAGATTTCGTCTGTTTTTAGCGGATATTGAGCTCGTCGCAGGAAACTCGAGGTGGTCCCTAGGTATGTGTTGAGGTCAGTATTAGACTCAAGTTTAGCACGTTGCAAAAACAGACATGTTTTGACCGAGGATCTCAGTCGTTGAAAATGCTCATATGTCAAAAGTGTACCAGTGCATCAAAAGCGCAATTAGTGGTGAAGTACTGAAAAGAAAGTAAAAAGGGTTCATGAAACCATTTTTGAAATCTTGATCGACTAATTGGTTGCTATCATCCGCGTTAAGTGTGGTCCAAATAAAGCGAAGAAGAAGGGACCATTTAGTATGGACTACACATAAGTGTCTTTCATTAGGAGACACATTAATTCTTTTGAAAGATGACTTTGGAACCATCCATAGCTCATATGCTGCGTGTGCATGAACACCAAAATCAGAATTTGGTCTATAGCAGCCATATCATACATGCTACTGAAACGTCTCCCTTCAAGCTATAAAACGAACCGTTTGCTAAAAAAAAAATCAAGCAGAGCCCAAAATTTTCCGTCAATGCCACCGTTGGAAAAATATATTCCCTTCATAAGCAGGCTGGAACTGGTCGCCGCTCAGTCCGGAGTGAGGCTTCAGAACTTGTCCGGAGCTTGAACGAGTAATTTGGAGCTAAAAAATGGGAGGTAAGGGAGACACCTCACACAAGTTAGCATGAGGCGAGCGAGGAAACTTCCCTAGATATGAAGGCCTCGTTTCAATTCTTCCCCGCCAGGCCGCCCGCTCGCTGCTCCGTTGCTTGTCTCAGCTTTTTCTGAGCAGAATTTTGTCCCTCTGGTCTGAGAATGCAAAGCGGCTTTGATGCTTCTCCTTTTAGAGGCTAATAGGCTCTGAATTGTGCCTGAATCATGTCTCAGTTCAATAGCCCTAGTGTAATTTGAAACGATTTATTACCACAGGTGTTACATCATTTAAAGATATTAAAAACGGGGATTTATTATACCACTACAATGAACATTTTTATACATAGTTACTTTTTTTCATAGCTACTTGTGGGCCCGAATAAGTCCTATGACTTCTAGGGGATCCGACATGACCATATGCTAAGCCTACACTTATACTTGTAAATATCGTAACTCACTTATACCTAGCTTACGCAAGACTGATCAAGTTCAGAATTTATTGAGCGGAGAAGATTTGATTCGAAATTAGGAATTCAATTATGTCTAGGCAATGGAGACTATTCATTTTTTAATAAACGCTGAATTAATTCACTGACAAATTGCTAAAGTTACACTCAGCTTTTATCTTTTTCGTCACTCAATAACAGGAACGTATTTTTTTCAAATACCTATGCATGAACGGAGGTGTAATTTTATTATTCGAGTCTTCATTCACTAACGTGCAGAAGGGATTTCTTAGAGAAACAAAGCGAATTTAGAAGATTTCGAAAACGTACGTAAAAATTTTCAGAATTTGTTCTAGCCAGTACTCGACCATGCAATTATACTATCAAAGTTTCTGCAAGTACCGCTAATTCAAAGCAGTTGCATACAATTCAAGACTTCACTTTAAAATGACTCATAAGACTGCTGATGAGACAATCCTTAGTGTCAGACGATGAGGTGGAACGACTTTCAACGCCCATCGCTCAGGCGCGGGCTGGCGTGGGTCCAGATCTCTGCCAGGAGACGCTGCCCTTCTAATGTAATGTGATAGAAAATATGATAGATATAATATAGCATCCTATAATATAATGCAGTATATGCACTGAAGTATAATGAAATATGGTATGGATTAGGATAAAACATCATTTAATATGATAAAATATGTTCCCCAGACAAAAAATTAGTCACCTACGACTAATATGGTGTAGGATCGTCACGAGCACGAATAATAGTAGTAATTCTGCACGGCATTGAGTCTACAAGTGTCCTAAAGAACACCAGGTCGATTGTAAACCACTGTTGCATCAACTGATCTCATAGTGCGGCTCCAATACGGGGGCGATCATTTCGAGGTCCAGTTTGTCATTTTAGGTGGTCTACAAATTATCTGCGAGTATTGGGTCCATGTCTGGAGACTTAGCTGACCAATCTAAATGCCTGACATATCCTAAATGACTGCTATGCCAATTGATAACAATTCTAGCCCGATGCATTCGGTAGTTGTTGTCCTGAAAGATAGGCAAACCAACGTGCCTTTTATCATTCAGATATAGTGCAAATAAAAACACTTGGTTATCTAGCAGCTCAATCTAGCCACGCTGGTTCATTTTGGCATGTACCTGAACTAAAGGAACCACTTCTGTTTGCTTAAAACAACCCCAGTCCCAGACCCTCCCTAATTGTATCGCCCCTTGCACACAGCTTTTGTTGAAGACTTCATGAGGGCTTAGACGAACACGACAGCGTCATTGCTATAGAGACAAAATCGTGATTCTTTTGACATGACACTTTTTCACTCATCTACAGTCCAATGTGCGTATGTTTTGACCCAGTTTAAAAGAGTGGTCCTATGGACAGGAGTTCACATCGTCCGTTTACAAGCCCCCCGTCTTCATAAATGGAGTTCCCTTCGAAGAATTTGTTCTAAAAAAAACGGAACGGCCATCATTGTCGTTTCGCAGTTGTTCCATCCTCGATGCAAAGCGATTCGAGAAAAAAATTTGGGACACATGGCGGTGGTCCTTATCGGTTAGAATTTTCTTCTGGCAACAATTTAGCCTTGAATTGCCGTGCGTAGCGGATTGCTTCCATTGTTGGTAGACCCTTAAAAACACTGCAGCATGAAACACGAGAGACTTCAGCTGCTTCTTTCACTGGGTGTGTCTTCGCCCGACCACATGCCATTGCACCCTTTTGCCATTTCGAAACGTCTTGCTTTCGTCTCATCGTTGTAAAGCGACTGAGAAAACGTTTATACCTTCCCAGCTCTGAATGAAGACAGATGCGTATTCATTACTTGGATATAACCGTAGCTTCCGTCACAGCTTTGAACACCGGTTGAAGAACGTAGTAAATAACTGGAGCTTGAAAAACAATAAGTCATCCATTTCTTGTCCAGTGAGCTCATGATACGATACATGAGATGCGACATGAAATATTATAGTGATATTGCGTGATATATATTATCGCGTAACAAACATAAGTAACACACCAAAAACAAAGAATAAATATGATTCGATGTAATTCAATAAATTGAACATAACAATGTATAATATTTCCCTGGTACCAGTTTCTCCGTGTAAAACGTACGTCATACTGTATTTTTGAACTGCAAGTTATTAACACTTTAAGTGCGATTCTCCACACAGGTAAAATTTCATGTTGCAATTATTTCCGTTGCGGATGTAAAAATGAAGGATTTTGTTTTCACAAATTTGGTTAGGCTATTCATTTTCCTTCTAATCTAAACTAGCTTATTCAAATAATGAACACAAATTTCATGAACACTTACAAATTTGTATTCCTGTGTGTTGGCCCTTTGGTTACGTTAGGTTAGGTTAGATGATCGCGTGACCACATGTGGCGCACGTCGCACTTAAAGTGTTAAATAACCGTTTGAGAGTCCTAGAATACGTAGATCAATGTGGTATTTTCTCGACCATAAATCTCCTGGGAGGGAAAACTCGGTCCCTCAGAAAGATCAATCAAAACGAACTGAAGTTGAATCCCCTAGAATTGATAGCTTCGTTTTACTTCTAGAACTAAAAATGAAGTCGCCAGAAAGAAGTTGTAACTGAATCGAATTGACGGCGTCGAGAGAGGCGAGGTCCGTGCGATGCGAAAAGGAATGTTCGCGGTATGTTTTGTCTACCTGGACGGGAAACCTGTCATACAGTAGATTGGTTGACTCTTTTGAACGAGTTGCCTGTTAATTGGAACCATATTTGGAAATGAATCTTTAAAATTCGAATGTCGGCCTGTTGATTCTGTGCGGTGTCGTTTTAGGCAGAAATGGGGATCGTACGGGCGATATGATTCCAACAGCGAGTGAAAATCAACGTTGAACTGCTTTGAGAGGAGCTTTCAGGCAACCAGTTAATTCAATGCTAACTAATGGAGCCTGCATTCAAATTCTTCACCGAGATGAAGCTTAGTGCAACACTGTTCGAGCAGCGCTGAAGGGAGAGCGATTGAAACTCTCGGTAACGGACTATGTAAGAGAAGAGATAATCCGCTGTCCTGAATATTCTGAAAACGATCATTCTCCACTTTCGTTTGAAACACATTTTGGCCTATTGAGTATGTATTAAAAATTTTAGATTTTATCCGTTACATCACACACACGAGTGTGTTAACGCTCGGTGTCTGCACATGAGAATTTCAACTCCGACCATCACAAACGAAGAAGAATGGCTTTCCTCGTGACCATGGCTCAGCTTTCCGATTGTTTTTCCAATAAAATTGCTGAGAGCGAAGCATATTAAAACTCTATCTTCAAATTCTACCGGTCTTGCATGCAAAATTACATAAAATACGAGATAATATATTGATGGAAACCTTCCACGAGATTTCGGAATGCCGAAGACTTGCCGTAATAAATTGTGAGAGGTAGTGATATTTCGGAGAAAACGTAAGATTCTGAGCAATTCATTCAAAAAGCCATTCGTTTTTTATCGATGTGAGAGTATAATAAGCTGTTTCCATGTAGGAGTTTCCCCAGCTTAGAATCTTTTTAAATACCAATTTTTATCGCGCAAGTAAGCTTATTTCTCAAAACTGCGTTAAAGACTCAATGCTTTGCAACTGGATAAAAATTCTGCGTTAATCAGTAAATTGCTGCGGTGTTTTTCATAGACGAATTGAAACGATATGCAATCGTTCATGCATTCTAATTAGAGTGCTTTTCCAGTCAGAAGCCGGCAGGGACAGAGAGTATCATAATTTTATCGCAGAAATTCTCGCGACGATTAACTACATTGTTTTCAAGCCACTCTTCATCCATGGCGTACTAGTTAGCGTGATAGCTTCGCAGCCGGGAAGTAAGGGTTCGACTCCCAGCTAATGCACCGATTTTCAAGTGGCCACGGAGTGCTTCCCTAGGAAAAGGAAGCTTGAACCTCAAGTTCCTCACATTCTTTACGCGTCAGGAGTCGTAAAGCATTGAAAACCCAAGGGTAAAACGAGCTGAAATTAAGAAAGGTACTCTTCGAAACATGGAAAGGCGTTCATCTTAAGAAACTTTATGCACCGCAAAATAAGGGTCATATTCTCGCTTCTACTTCAACCACTGGAATGCAATCACGAGTAATTTTCTTGAGCCGGGGATACTCATCTTGAAGAGGCTGACAAAAATTTGCTGTGGAAAATCAACATCAACTTGGAAATTCCCACATCTTACGGTATGCGAGTTTGATGAAGTTGCTTGGAAATACAATCCTGACTTTTTTTTGAAAGCTCTTTTCGAGGGCTTCCAACACACAAGTCGACTGGGTCATTTCCATATGAAAGGCTTTTCAAATCATTTGCCTACTCGGAAGGTCATAATTGAATCGTCGCTTCGTGCAGAGCAGGCAGATTTATTGTTTTTAATTTGGAGACTGTTCGTAATCTCGCCAACGTACGAGAATTATTTGCTTCTAACGCATTGGTGAAAGGCAATTATGTATGCCGTGGGCACTCCCTGCATTAATTTGTTGGCAGCCTCGGTATCTTTTGACGAAGGACGTTGCTCTTAACTCAATCATGAGTGCGTGCTCTTCAAAAGCAGCGCTCGGATTTAAAAAGAAAATGCGCCGCCTCTGGCTAAAGAAAATAGCCATTGCGACTTGCAGCGCTCCGTTGATGGAAAAATGTTCGTAAGTGGAAAAAATAATACAGCTAGGAGGTTTTTGTCGTAGTGACGTCATTGAACGGTTTTCATTTGATTCAATGTTCAATACGTGTTATGTGCAAACGTAACTGTGCCGTAAGTGCATCTATAGTATCGAGCAAGACAGTCGGGTATAAATTTATTGATTCATAGGTTTGGGGTCTCGCTCAGTGCCCGTGAGACCTGCGGAAAGGAAGGTCGAGTCAGTCTCCTCTGGAGAAATACTATTCATTTTAAGAAAACATCCAACAAGACTCGAAGTTTTAATTGGTTTTTATAGTTTTCATAGGCAACTAGTTTTCAATAAATTCTGTGACCTACTGATGAGAGAGCGCGTAGTGCACAAGGGATGATTGCTGCTTCTCCACGAGTGGAAAAATATTTCATCTAAAGTTTTCCCAGCAGAAGTATATAGGTAAACTACGCACATAAATACTCATTTTGATTGTGCCGGACAAATATTGTACGTTTTTGGAAGATTGTGACTTGATCCAAGCCCGTAAGCTGGATTCAGCTCATACCACTCTGATGGTTCCACCAACAAATCGGAGATAACATTAAAGGCTTCTGCTTTCGTAAACATCCGAGCGCAAGCTATTTTCATGCGATAGAAGAGCAGGCATACGCTTTCCACCAGCTCAAATCGAACGGCCGGCCGCGAAGAACGTCTAATTTCCATGACTCCAGAAATGGCGTTTCCTTCACCGTAACCGATTTTGGCGTTGCAACACGGTAAATGTACATGTATATTAGCGCTATGGTATATGTATAAGTATACCCATGTATAGTACATGTACATACGTACATGTATTAGGAAAAGATGGTTCCCGATTATTGGGAGAAAATTTTAAGCCTTTCCTTGCAAGACGAAGAGTGTTTCCCGACTGCTGAGAAAAAATTTCAAGCCTAACCGTGCAGGTGTCTGAGCACCTCACCAATCCATAAGATTTTCAAGCAGTCTGCGTACATGCACGCATCGTCTCCACCGCTGTTCGTGACAGTTACACAGAGTCTGTACATTGCATGCGTCGCTTTGAACATAGCAGAACAAACCCAGCAACTAAATGTAGACCAACTTTGCAAAGCATTTTGGAATGAGGTAATTTCTCCTGGACCTTTGGAAATTGGGTGAAGTGTACCTATAAAAAGTTAAGAAAATGAGCTAGAAAAAGCAAGACTTAAATTTTTTAGGAAGAAATACAGCACTAGTAATTATTTTAAGCATAATTGCTGAAACCATTCATACGGATGCGTCAGATTTTGCAAAAATCTCGGAAGCGTCTTTTCATGATCGAAATTCAGAAGCCGAACCTCAGCTTTTCTGCCGCAAAGAATCGTATTTTTTCTTGATGAATCCACTAGTCGAAAGAATACTACCGCCTGTGGGCAGCGATTAAACTTCTGTTTTTAAGTGTTGGGTTGTGCGGATCCCTGTAATTCCAGCACAATGGAGATCGTCTCGCGCAGCAGGTCTGCGAATTAGGAATGTCGGAATTTTGAAGCTAGGGTACGGCTAAATTCAGCTGCCGCTGTTCGTCAGGATATCAGCCTCGAAAAGCCGACTTAACCTTTTGAAATGCAAACAAAGCATCAGGTTCTGTTACTGCATAGACACAATCTGACTCGTGTTTCCGCATCTGAAAATAAATAGCATTAAAAGTAAATTTTCCAAAAGTGGTACCTAGACATCCAGATTTAGAGGTGCTACATCACTATGGTTGCACAATAAAAGTGCTACAGCATTTTCATGACGGTACGCTCGCTTAATACAGGACCTAAAAAGGCTAAGCATTGCTAAAACATTTAATCAGAGTCCGGAATATGAATAGCGCGCAAAAACACGGACATACAAAGGCAATCAAAAAAAAAGAGGATGCTCTGAAAAATGTACGCGCAGTTTGTAATTCAATAATTTCAACGGAGAAAGGCGGAAAATTTCTTTTTTTTTTATTTAAATGCGCATTGTAAGTATTAAAAAAGTTGTGGGTAGGTGACGCTTGCCTGTAATTTGCTCGCATGGGTAGGTCTTTTGTTCAAAAATTATTTAATTATAAACAGTAAATACGTTTTTGTTGGACTCCTCTGTAATGAACTCTAGCGAGGAAGCGTGAGGTCACGGGAACATAACCCTGTTATTCTGTGCGACTGAAACTTGGTTGGAGAGAACACCCACACTAAACTGCGAAATTTTCCTATTCGACCCGCGGAGTGTCATCGATTTAACAATAAATATTCTGTTTCCTTGACATCGTCAAGTAATTGTCGTCCATATCATACGTAGGAACAGAATATTGAAGCAATGATCATTCTCGCGGAGTTCCTAAATATTTAAATAAATTGCAAGATAAAATTTGAAGGTATCTTCCTACATTTTTCGGATGAAGTATTTTACAACCCAGACTGCAAGGCCCATCGGATAATCCGTTACGTTCTTGCCGTGCATTTCGTAAGGTCTGCGCAGGAATATCAAGCGAGTGGAAACAAATTTTTGTTCACGAAATATGATCAAACTTTCGTCTAAAACTCACAAAGACTGAAGTCAAGAAACTTGGCAGTTTAGAACAGGATTTCAGTTCCCATTGTTTGAAAAAAAGGAAGACCCTCGATTTGTCAACGGTTCATGGCATATTTTTGTTACTTTTGTCATTCCCATCCCTGCACAGCTCCAATTTCTTCCAGAAAATCCCTTACAATCCCTGTCATTATTATTACTATTGTAATAATTATTTTCTAACTTTGACCACGGGTGCCCCATTAGGTGATCTCAAGAGGGTTACTAAGGAGCTCGAAATTCGTCCCTGCCATCCCATCGCTGTTTCACATTTTACTCTTTCGCTACAGCCTTCCTACAGCCTTCCTACCTCTTCTCGCTTAGGCCTTTAATACACGTTCACCTTCACCGAGTAGTCTCTGGAATGGCTTCGAATAAGGAATTGTCCGTAAAATGTTTTAGCCAAACTGCGTCCTGAAGTTTCGTGCCATGACATTCTATTCAAAAGTTGGGTCGGGAGACCGACCTCTTGTCTCCATACGTGCCAATTAATCATTGGAAGCGTCCCAGCGTGGCACTGCAAAAAAGTGCCATGGAATTAGGCAGAAGTCATCCTCGCTGTATGGCGTAAGCGTACCTCACTATACGATGATCCACTTCACGATATTTCGCTCTTTATATCGTTTTCGCTCTTCACGATATTTCGCTTTACGATGCATCGATATTGAGGATATTTCGACCAATCGCCTTCGATGGTTCACTTTCTCAGGAACGTAGCCCAATTGCCATGCGAGTGGAGCCTGGTGTTATTGTCAGCACCGTCTGCTTTGTGATCAAAATTTTTGGCTCCAAATATTCGAAACAAGTGATCTTGGAGTCAAGAGTACATGTTTTTAGGCAGTCAAAAGATTTCCAGTCATGATCTTCCTACACCAAGATAATCAACAATCAGCAAATAGATGCTTTTGACGCAAAAAATATATTTCGAAGAGCTTCAGTTAGAATTTTAAAAAATCAAATGTTGGTTAAAATAAGTACGTCATATCTGGAAGACCGCCTGTGATTCTTTCGTTATGATGTCTCTTACAATCAGCAGTCGCTGTGGCATCACAACTCGAAGTGTCACCTTCATGATGCTGATGGAGGCGTCGCTGAGAGGAGGCACAGTCAATTTCACTGGCAGATGTTAATCAAGTTGTACGCATTTTTATTCCTTCATACTCGCCCATTGTCACGTACATATCACGAGATGTCTAATTATTTTCGGGTTACATTTTGGCTTACCGTATTGAGTCATCAACAAGGTATTTTTTCTCATAAATCTGAGAGAGACTCATTTGTAAATATCTAAGTTGCAGAAGTGCAGTAAGCCACTCAAGTTGTAGGTTTGAGTGTCCATTGATCACTACCTTCATATGTCGCTGCGAAAACTTCACATGTATTTCACTACATATTTTTTCAACTGAATTCTGTCATTGCAAAAATCCCACTTACTCGTGCAGAAGTAAGCTTTCCCAGAATAGGTAAATCGGGTCGGTCATTAGACCTGAAAACTTCAGCGCTAGAGCAATAAAGCAAGGAAGACTTTCAAGTGCCGAGTATTGTTAATAGAGAAAAGGAAATAGCTTCTCACTCCGAGCTTTCCTTGGCTCTCACACTTTTTTAAACTGGAGTTATGTGAAACCCCTTCCAATTCACTCGGCAACTGCAGAAAATTGTCCTTTCTTTCGAAGGCAGTGAAGCGTCCAAAAGTCTACGGCAATTTGTTGACATCTTTCTTTTTCGTTTTTTTTCGTTTCCATGATACATATCACTCGCGTGAATTCTGCCGTCGAATAGAAGCTTCATTTCGCAAACTTTTTTTGCCTGCCCTAAAAGACACTGCAAAATTCAAGGTGCCTAATATCCTGCGAGGAAAGGAGTTTCACGAACTTCTGTAACACAATTTTGTGAGCTTTAGGAAACTTATACATTCGAAAAACCGATGTGTTTTTCTCTTCTACAAACCGTACCAAATCATTATTTTCTTTACAGAACAGTAACTTTTCAAGTGATCGTAATGGCGGTGATATGTAGATATTAGAGTAAGAAAATTATTTAATAATTATTTAATTATCAAGATTATTTAAAATCACATATGGGACAGTTCCGTAAGTCTGCAGCTAGTGTTTCGTACAGTGCTAAACGCAGTCTTAGTACGAAAATAAACTGATCATTACGAAGTTACTTCACGAAGATTTTCTGATTACGTATGACGTAATATATGTCAATAAAGTGTGGTGCTCAACACCAAAGAAATTCAACACAACAAGAAATTCAGCGTAAATTACGTCAATTTGAAACTCTCCGGGAATCTCAATGATTTCTAAAGCCAGCCAGGAAAACTTCAGCTCTGAGACACACATTCAGAAGAATGTTGAACGGTGAAACACTTGGTAACATCCGATCAAAATCGCTACGAAGGTAATCGAAATTATCGGGTAGTGCAGGTTATAAAATCGTAGAAGCTTGAGGAAAGGCCATTTCTTCTCTTGTCGGCAATACCATGGTATTTTACTGTAATAAGAATCATTAAGCCAAGCTTGATTTTTAAACATCAGGAAGAATTTTTTTAATTTTCCATCACCTACAATGGTGATAATGTAACCCGCAGTAGGTATTTCGATTTGCTTGTTTCAGGTTGGAAAATCGAGGCTGAAATTTACATGAGAAAATTAGTTTCTACCTCTAAACTTCAATATTTACATCTTGCGTCTTGATTCCAGCAATTGGTTCACGGAACTACATATTTGAAGCAGCATCATTTCGCAGGTTTCCTGAACACATAACACCAGAATGCATAGGTGACCTCACCCATGGTGACATTGCCACATTGAATTCAGTAGGAAACTCGAATACCGTGAAAGTGCTCGCTAAATTCATGAGCTCGGATCACTTTGAGAGACTTCCTCTCGTCCCTTTATTCCTGCCCGAGAGGCTAAATGTCGCTCTCGAGAAGAATGCCGAGAATGTTGTAAAATCCGATGACATTCAGATCTTTTTGCCTCGCCCAAACTGGATGAAATACTTTCGTTCGTGACCAGCTGCTAGAGCGTTCTTTTTCTAGAAATTAATGTCCTGGATGCGCAGTCACTCAGGACCGTACACAGTGGGGAGAATTAAGGCAAAACTTGCCTCTATTTCGACCACATCGCTGGCTCCGATCGTGGTTGTGATTTGCCATTCCCCTCAACACGTTGACTCCGAAGTGGGTCATATATGGTACACGCGATCGTCTAACCTAATGTAACCAAAGCACAATCATGTATAAGTACAAATTTTCGAGTTTTCTTCAAATTTTGTGTTCATCAATCGAATAAGCTAGTTCTGATTAGAAAGAAAATTGATAGAGTAACCAAATTTGTGAAACCAAAATCCATCATTTTTAAATTCATAGTAGAGATATTTGTCGGCATGGGATTTTACCTGTGTGGAAAATTGCATTTGACGTGTCAATTGCGATCAAAAACATTTTGCAGAGGGAGGGAATTCCGCACGTTAGTTCATCTATTAACTGTACTTCGAACAGCACTTCATGCACGAGGGCTGAAGCAAAAGTCGACGGAGGAACAGAAGTGAACCCCTAAATGCGGGCATTAATTGGTTAGTCCTCAGGATGGTAAGAAAGGCAGTCTTCACTTTAAAGAACTGAGGTTTTAAAGCACCACGTACCAATTAACGCTTTGACTACGATTCTCCACACAAGTAAAATTACATGCCGACAAATATCTCTACTGTGAATTTATAAATGAAGGATTTTGGTTTCACAAATTTGGTTATCCTATTAATTTTCTTTCTAATCAGAACTAGTTTCCTCGATTGATGAACGCGAATTTGAAGAAAACTTGAAAATTTCTATTTATACCTGATAGTGCTTTGGTTACATTGGGTTAGGTTAGATGATCGTGTGTACCATATATGGCCCACTCCGGAAGCAAAGTGTTGAAAGCGATTCAAAGAGTGAATAAGAGTGGTAGCAGTAGTGGCAGTAAGGATAGGAGTGCTTTAGTGACTCAGACTACCTCGCATCGATAGAAAAGGAACCATTTCTCGCGAATAAAGAAGTTGTGCTAAAACGAAGCGGAAGCTCGAAGTAAAGCTATGAAATGCAAGGGAAAAAGAGAAGATGCTTTGAATTCTTTCAGCAGATTTTATGCAAATTTGATCGGTGTCATTAGTTCGTGGAGCCTAAGATTTTGATCTCATTTATCGTCAGCTCAAAAATGAGAAGCCTTTGCACGTCGACACCGCTCTCGTCGGGAACGATTACGCACATGAGAACACGTGTGTAGGATGCGAGTAAAACAGACATACTTAAAAATGAAGTTTCCAAACATGGCAAAGACATATTGAAATATATGCAAGATCAAAGCGAATTATGATATGGCACTTGCTCATTTTAAAGTAAAATTTCTCCATAGCATTAATATTTTTGAAACGCTAGACGCGAAATGATGCAGAAAATTTCAGGGTAACGTTACAGAATTTCTTGCGAACGCCCTTTTTCTAGACATTTGAAATGACGTAGGCCTAGCCAGCCTCTGAAGACATCTCTGTAGTGAACTTTTGAGGATTTACTCATTATAATTTGATATATGTTTGTGAATCAGTCAAATCTGATGAATAAATTTTATTTTGTAGTCATCACTGGCTCAGAATTCAGGAGCCAGTCGAGTGGAAGAATAGAATATGGAAACCCAGACGAGCAGAATAGAATAAAATATGGCAACAGAGACGAGTAGAAGAATAAAATGGAATAAGGCAACAGAGACGAGTAGAAGAATAGAATGGAATATGGTAACAATAAGAAACCAAGTGGGCACGTAAGACAGAAGTCCAGAAGGCCAAGCTAGAGCTGAGGAACAGGGGCGGAATAGGGTGCAGCATGGGGAAGCTTGGTGCAGCATGGGGAAGCTTGGTGCAGCATGGGGAAGCTTGGTGCAGCATGGTGTAGCATGGTGTAGCATGGTGCAGCATGGTGCAGCATGGTGTAGCATGGTGTAGCATGGTGTAGCATTATGAAGCATGGTGCAGCATTGTGAAGCATGGTGCAGCATTGTGAAGCATGGTGTAGCATGGTGCAGCATTGTGAAGCATGGTGCAGCATGGTGCAGCATGGTGAAGCTTGGTGAAGCATGGTGTAGCATGGTGCAGCATGGTGCAGCATTGTGAAGCATGGTGCAGCATGGTGCAGCATTGTGAAGCATAGTGCAGCATTGTGAAGCATAGTGCAGCATTGTGAAGCATAGTGCAGCATGGTGTAGCATGGTGTAGCATGGTGTAGCATGGTGTAGCATGGTGCAGCATGGTGCAGCATGGTGCAGCATGGTGCAGCATGGTTTAATAACCGCGGAAATGTTTTGCTCGTGAAAATGGCATCATTTTCCCAGAACGGTCACCTCAGACAATGACATTTAATTTCCAATACAAAAAACGGATTTCCGCGCCCATTTCGAGTTCATTTACCGAGGGGTTAAGATCAATTGTTGTCATTAGAGTAGTTCACATTCAACGATAGCAAAAAAGCTACTTTTCCTGAAATTTTTTGATATTCATTGTCTATAATTCAATATACAGATATACGAATTGCACGTCACCATTTAATGAGCGATATTTATCCATATTCTGATTCATTCGCGTTTGTGAATTTGAATTTTTTCCAACAGATCTTTCGCTGCGAGTTATGAATTCTTTTTGGGATCAAATTTTTCTTAAGTTTTTATTTCACAGTACCAAGAGCTGCTCTAAAAACTTGATTACTCATTGTTGTTAAAATCTCTCATCCATAAACGTTAGTTCTGTTACACTCCACACCTCAATGAAGACAGAAAATTTATTTCTGGTTCCAAAAATTGGAAGAAAGTCTGGCAAACAGATACAGAAAGCCGAATACATCGCTGGAAATTCTAGTTTTAAAATTTCAACTTAGCACGTAAAGTTAGCAAACTTTGTGCTCCGAATTTTACCTCGGACTTTTACCCAGACGTTCACACAGGACAGGCAGCAGGGTGGTGTCCTGTGTAAACAAACGAGGCTTTTCATGTGTCCCCAGAAATCGATGTACATCCATGTGGGTGGTGAAAGCTTCGAACGATTGATGCAAAGTAAATGTATTATGAATTTTTTTTTTTTGCGGGTAATGTTGTTTTCAAATATTCTCCTTTCAAATATTAAATAGCTAATACTACAAAACTTAATTTTTTTCACAGCTTCATAGAAGTAGGAGTGTTGAGTTTGTCACTTTCTGGCAGGTGTGAAATTTAGTATCTGTTTTTCGTGGCCACCCTGTGCGTTACTGTGTGATACTATATATTTATAAAACGATACTTAATAACAATTACAAAAGAAGTAAGACTTGTAAA
>VOMN01056518.1:0-45207 GCA_014899125.1 Orchestia grillus
TGCTTCTTTTTATACTCAGGATTAGATTCCCCACTAATAAGCCTATATCGGATTATGTATATATGAGTACGCTTTAGAATGCGGTCTCTATAGGTTGCCATAGAAGTCATTGAGTTTATTCGGGCTCACAAGTAGCTATAGCTCCATATATCTTTTGAGATTGTTCATGAAATCTATGCTTGTAATTTTCATTCACGCATCTATTGTGACAATGAATTATTCAAAAAAATGTGGGCTTAAATACACTTATCATACATCCATGATTTTTCAATTACTCATTGGTCAGCTCAGCGCGACATCAATTAAAGGAGTACGAGGATGATTCTCAACCTAAATTGTTCGTACTGGAATAAGCTTTAATGAGAATATCAGAACCAATCACACCAATTGATTTGGCACCTAATTAAATTTGCATGTAATATTTCCACGTATTTAAGCATAAAGGTAGCTTGAAACTTTTTATTTTTAACTTCAGTGAAGCTGAATTCATATTCCAAGAAACTGGAATGTGCACGAATTACCGTGTTATAGTATGAAAAGGGTGAAATTACTGCTTAGTAGTTCGCTTACCCGACACTCTCCGACCCTTGTTCAAATGACACACGAAGTTGTTTGTCAAGACAACTAATGACATTGCTGGAGGAAGTTCAAATATGGCACAATTGTCGGTGAACTTTTGCGGTGTTATGAAGCTCCACGCTCGGGAGTATACATATATGTACGGAGTTTATGTTATTTAATGTTTAAATCGTTTAGTTTTTTATTATTTCAAGTTTAACAATTCAGGAACCTTGCATGTTATACCATTTGGCTAATTTAACAGTACCCAGGGGTGTACGAACTGATGGATTTGGGTTGAGTTATTTGAAATAGCAGGCATCATTTAGAGCTATTCTGAAGGAAATAAGTGTCGCTACGTTAATGTGTAAGAATATTGTTGTGTGCTCCGTTGATTGTAAAGCTTTTATCCCTGAAAAGACACAGACTTTTTAGGCTTAAGAAAACGAATTGGCAGTGTTGACAGTATTGTTTTAAATTCAACCAATAGTAAAATGAATACTTCTTGCGTTATTTTAGCTAATATTCATTCAAATTGAGGGTCTTGTATTCATGTTAACCGCGTTGTAAATTGTCAAGTTCATGATGAAGACTTTTAAGCAATTAGTCAGAACTCCAAATTCTTTTGTAGTTTTGGAAAGTATGTAGTTTTTGCTGTTACCAGGCCCTGCATAGTTGCAATTGTAAGAGCTAGCACGTCAGAAAAGGAATCGTCGTACAGTTTGCCCAAAGGATTTCGTTTGCTTACTGTATTAGTAGGAATTGTTCTTCAATTGTTTTCAATCGAGAAATTGGTTGATATCCTCAGTAAAATTCCTTTCCTCTTAGGCCGTGTTTTCGTTACATTTTGGATGACAAGTTTTTTCATAAGAATTATACATAGGACCATAGAGTGGAACATAACTATGTATGCAATTACAACAACGAACAATTTACGGTCGAAATACAAGGTTGGCCACAAAAAAGTTTCCTGTTTTTCAAATACTTACAACTCAATTTCAACATGGCACTAGCTGGAAATTGTAAACACTAATGTATGAATGTTAGAAGAAATGCAAATGCTAATATTTATTCCAAATGAGCACCATTTCTTGGAATTACGGCCTCAAATCTATTCTCTTAATTATTACCTGATGCACAAAGAATTTCCTTCGAATTTCTTCCCATGAGCGGAGTAGTGGGGCCTTCAAATATACGGCACAGTAATGAACTTTTGAACAAGCCCTTGCTCAGAGTGTTGATCACACAGAGAAACCTATTGGGTTAAGATCCGGAGAACACTATGACTACATTTCTGTGGACCAGAATCTCGGGAGATAATCTCTGGACCAAGTTTAATTGTGTGTCGTTCACAGAATGGGTGGGCTGTGCCCGAACGAGGTCTCCCACTTGCCGTCTAATTTTTCCGTCTAATTTGTTCCTAGTCACTTGTGATTCGCCCGTGCGTTGATTTCGTTAGCGCATTTTTTGTAATACTAAATGTTTTTTTTAACATTCATTTTGCGTTATTTGCTCGAGCGGACAACATTTTAATCAATTACTCTATTCCGTAATTGAGTGTAGAAATATCCCTTCTTGGTGACTATTTAGTTCTCCCTGTTAAGCATACATGCATCCAGTCTGCGTGATCATATTTCTTTGACAAGCCGTGAGCTTTTTACAGCAGTCCTTGAATACTTATTTGTTCCTTTTGCTTGGTCACCTAGGTTTTTGGCCATATCCTGTAATAGTTCATTCTAAAAGCGTGGGAGCCTATTTTCCTAAAAAGGAAGTATTGTCTAGCCGCTCAATCAGTACCGTCCTTTGACTCTTGTCTTTTTAGTTCCCTCGGAGGCTTGCCTCATTGGAATGAAAATATCATGCGATCTCCCGATCAAGCGATCGCGACATTCCTGTCAGTATGGTAAGCAGCTCGATCTGCCTGGCCTGTGACGTTCGTGGCCCGAAAAGCTGAGACTCGATTCATGAAGATCAGATCGTTGCCAACCACAGAACAGAACGGTTGTTCAAGGCAGAAGGCCTGCGGCCTCTGCGCCGTCTAAATTGTAGATTTACTCTCTGATATCTCAACCAGATTGTATCATCATTTGTTCAAGCTACTTTTATAAGAACGACAAAACACTTCGCACCTCTTTCACACCTTCCTGAAAATAGACTCAAAGTCCTGTTAAGCTCCCTCATCTTGATGTTGAAAATGATCTTCGAGAAGTAATCCCCTTCCTGGTCAAGCTGTGGAACGAACACAAACCTCAGGTCAAAGAACCTGAAAATTAAAATAGCGGAAGTGTTCCGTTAAATACGCCTACGGAATTAACGGCAAAGGTATAAGTACCAACGCAATAACTTAATTGCATAAAGCACGATATTTTTTAAAAAATCAGCATAACGGGGATGTTAAGTAGCGTTAGAATGAACAAAACTCACCCTAACAATGTACAGTATACTCGTATAGGGTTACCATTATCAATAATAGATCAAATGGCAATTAAACGTAAGCACAAACTCACAAAAATAATTCCTATACAACTAAGAATATGGCACGGACGCACGGTATAATATTAGGGATGCAGAAAAGCAAAACCAATGTGTTGGTAAACAACGAAAATAGCAATCGAATATAATAGTTGTGGACCGTTGAGATTACAAACGAATGTAATCTGTTCATGACTCCGACAGTTATAATACTTTGAGAACGCAACAGGAGTTCTGTAATAATTTCAATTGAATTCTTAACTTAATTACTTTCAGACTGCATATATAGTAAATATTTGAGAGTATAAAGATTATAAAATAGAAATGAATCAATATTGCTAGGAATGGTTACAATAGACAATAATACATATTCACAAGTTAAACCAATTACTGTATCATATAGAAAAAATCCCCTAAGTATTATAGGATACGGGTTGGTATTGTAATATTAAAGGATTGAATATAAACGTAGGATTCGTAATTACCGTTAGCTGTAGATTCCAGTAAAAACGATATTAACTGCAATGTTTAGTGCATATCGTTAAAAAGTATAAAATATGAGATAAGAACTTTAATTACAGGTAAAAATAAGAAACACGACTAATCCTAAGGACATATTGGGTTAGCATAGATTAATGAAAAGCTGTAAAACACTTTAACCATACAGGAAAATTATTTAACCATGGCCAGTCTCTGTGGAAACCAAGGATCGGGATAGGACTTTTCTTCGCCAGTGGCGAACTTCTTTGTATAGTACAAGGTACATTCCCGGAGTGGGACCGGGGCAGAGAGTCGCAGGACTACACAATTTAGTCACCCGACATCCGTAAAGTCTTCGGTGTGATGTTGACTACTTGGAAACCACACTGCGTGCCACGCTATTAGCGTAACCAATATTTTTATATTTTCAGCTGTTCATATTGTTGGGAAATTCTTGTAAATTTTACGATTTGCGAATATACTCAATGTACTTTTATTCTAGTTTCAAAACATTTTGCCACCTTTTAAACAAATTAAAAACGCTTAATCTGATATTGGACTTGCCACGCGGTTAGCTGCAGACGAATTTAGTGATCATAAGGTAGGCTAAGGGTCTCACTCCGGAGGAAAAATGTCCTGTCGTGAAAGATATGGTAAACGAATCGCTCCCAATGTGACAGCCACTTCTGTCGACCGTATGTTACACAGCAAAACGTTATTTAGCGAAACTGTCACCAAGGAAAATTCGGCAGGATGTCAGCTACTCGAAAATGGTCACTGACCAAGACCTTCGTATTGTATCATATTTGAGGCACCTGTTCAAAAACCCTGGGTTAACATTCAGAACGGTTTTTGAACAAGTTAACAAGTCAGAAGTTTTGAAATAATCGCGATACGGGTTTCTCAGAGGTACGAGAAAGAATAACATGCTAGGAAAACGTTCTTCTCTGACGCCACGACACAAGGTGTTGCGATTGTAATGGGTGAAAAGTATGAGAAGATTGATTTGGAGTTGGTTATGTTTGCTGATGAAACAAGAGCAACTCTCAGCGGGCCTGATGGATGAGGAAGAGTTTTGGTCGAAAACGACCAATAACGTCATAATCGTTTTTTGTTGCCAAAAGGGCAAAAGAGGTGCAATAATTTGAGCAGGAATAACTGGAGATGAACTCAATGAATTCCATCTGTAAACAATAGAGTAAAGATTTTTTTGCGTCTTATTGGCAGTTTCTAGAGTCGAATTTATTTTAAACGAAAAATGTGTCACTGCAGAACCGTCATAGGTTGCATTCAAGAACAATATTACAACATCAGACTCTGTAAAGGTCTACGCAAGATTTTTTAGCATCTGTAAGGATCAGTTGTGACCATTTGATGGTATGACCTCCTCGCTCTCCGGAATTGAACCCGATTGAGTTCTGGGGAATTCTAAAGCAGAACATACTCGGGTATAAGGACATGTTATAGTTCGCTTCAAAGAAAACTTGTGGGGAGCAATTCAGGTTTTAGCAAGTAATTTGACTCGTTCTGAAGTTCATAAATGATTTCATTTGTTTCCAAGCAAATTTTGAGAATTATTTGAAGAAACAAGTCGTTAGAGCAGTATTAGTTTTTGCGTAGATTTTTTCATGATGTAGCTTTACCTGTTCGTCATTAATAAACAATAAAAATTATAAATGTTAAAGACCAACCACTTTTTACGTTAAATCTTAATGAAATTTTATTTTTAAGTGCTTACGCTAATGGCATGACGATGTTAATTTTAAATTGTGTTATCAACTTGTCTAAAAGCCGGGGAAATGTTTTCACACTAGAATAAAATTTTACCAAATGATAGAGAGTGTGTCATAAAATTTACAAGAGATTTCGCTAAATAAAAATGGCTGAAACTATAAAAGTAATAATTACGCTAACATAGGGTGGCACATAGCATAGTTGATATTTTCGCGTCATTCCTCCATTCCGACGAATGAAGTCATGCGGACTAATCTTGGAATGTTCTACATTGTACTCTCCTTCATCCCTGAGGCTTATAAGCAATGAATAAAGCAATTAACCTCTTCGCTCTAAAAAGCAATTGACTTTTTTTCCGAACAGTTGATTTAAAAGCTTCAAAGCCTTTTTCAATATTTGAGTTTTGTGCTCCTGCTGGACTTTTTTCAATTATAGTTTTGCGTATGGAGGTTAACATCATATTTACTTTATCAAAAAATGGAATTATGTTACCACGTTTTTACGGTGGCAAAATAATAATTATTCATTTTTTTGTAGAAAATAATAGTTACATACTACAATTACACAGCGATAATTATTTGAAATCTTTTAATTTATTCCCCATCCTGGATTTCTGAACTATATTGTTCCTATGTTAAAATGGCTAATCTTCACGTAAAATAATTGAGTAGTAGTCAGAAGTCAGAAAGTTGCGAAGACTTCCACTTACCTGATCACTCCATGACCTCGTTATATGAGTGGTCTCGTTCAATGTCAAATCCTCTATTTTCACATCATAGAGATGAAAAGACCGCTGATAGAAAGGATGAGTCTATGTATTATGGCTTTACTTCTTCCTGTGAACAAATACGTAATGCAATACCTGCATAAACCATTCGAAATATCACAAAAGGACGTAATGATGGTTAACACAAAATTCCTCGAAATCGACAAATTCTCAACTTGACTGTTATCTAAAATTGCCTTCAGATTTGATGGAGCCCAATTAAAATTTTAGTTGTTAGTACCATGCAGAGTGAATAAGGTCAAATTAAATGCAACTAATTTACCCTGTAAAAAATTCGGGCAATGACTACCTTGTTCTGATTGTAGCCGCTGACCTGCCCCCGTCCCGTCATCCTGTGTTCGCTGACAGTGGAGCCTGCGCCGCATGCTGTTGTGGTTGCTGGTACGTCAAACGACTTTTGAGTAATTTTTATTTGTATCGTGTGCCATGTTTTTATCCGTGTGGTGTACCACAAGCATTCAAGAAACCTTGAGAGATTGTGTGATTTCAAACGAGCTAGCCTAGAAATTAGGCTAAAGAAGAGCAGCTTGAAAATCCCGTTAACTCTCCGTCCTGAACCATTTATTCGTACTATTTCTTCCCAACGTATCTCTCACGTGTGTTTTTCTAATCTATTCTCAGTGAGAAGTATTGTCAAAGACTTTTTCGTCGCTACATCCCTGATAATGCGTTTGATTCAAAGAAAAGTAACTGGAGACTTTGAATAAGAAACAAAAATGCATAATAATCAGTCAGCACCATTTCATTTATACAAGAGTAAACCCATTCTTTAAATCACTATCGTGGAGTCACACCTAATTTTGCTAATTCTCTTACTGTGAGCTAATTTCCCCGATTTGCCAACTTTGACGATATGTTGACCCTGTCTTCTAGTTTGCACATTTTAATCCCTTGTTACCGACCGGCGATATTTTTTTGCCGCAACTTTTTTCCTAATTTTGCCCTCTGCGGGTATTTTTTTCTTGTGCTGTCTTTTGGGGTAATTTTGCAGCAGTGCGCCCTGTATCCAGGCGGGTGATCGTAAATAGTCTGCGGTGGCCTCATTATTTCCTCGGCTAATGTACGATGGACTGCTTCCGGGCCATGCTGTTCAACGGAGGCACAGTCTATCTCTTTATTATTGCGCACACCGGGCCATTCCCTTGATATTCTCTACCTGTGGTCAACATTTGCTCCGAAGATACGACACGAAAACACGAATTTCATTATTGATGATAGCCCATTCTAAATTATTCAATATCTCATCAAATGTTGTTAATTTCATAGGTACGACGGGAAAATTGCCGGAGCGTTCTTATATGGGGCGTTCATTAATAGTTCCATCTGCTGTGAACTTTCTCTTGAATGAAGAAAGATGTAACGTTTCGTTGGGTTACGATTTTAAGGAAGCTACCATAACTTTAAGTCTCATTATAGAACCGATTAGTCATACAAACAATGGAAGATGAAAGTGCAATTATGCCATTCCTGGTTAATTTTTCATAAACATTTTTATTGTTACCATAATCTGAATTAAAATAATAAAGACAATGATTATAGGTGATCTTCCATCAGAAAAAATTCTGGTATTACGTGTCATTCTCAAATGATTTTAGTTTGTTTCATTGAGGAGTAAGTTGAACATCAAGTTAGTAAAATGAATTTAAGGGATTACAAGATCTTTCCTCCTAGTAACAGTGAAATAAAAAATATATTTTAAAAGCTGTACATTGATTCGCTTTAACCTAAAAACACCGACGGAATTAAGTCTTTTTTATATTTAATCGATCTTTAAACTTTTAAAAAAGCTTTGATATACTCTTCACGTTCATTTTTGGAGTACGAATGTTATCAAGTGTTCAGTCGGAATGAATAAAGGAAAAACAAGGGAAAATGAAAAGGCTTAATTTGAATCAAGTCTATTTCTCAGGTCATCGAGTTTTGCTTACTTTTCCAGCTAATCAGAAAAATTTCCCTGACTTCGAAATCATTGCTATCATTACATTTATTGTTAAAAATAATTGATTATATATATTTAATTACGCGTCAAGTATTTATGCTACAAGCGTTGTTCGAATGTTTACATAGAAATAAAATTATAGGAGTTGCGAATAAGCTGGTCTATAATGCTCTCATTTGTAAAATATAACTTTAATATTTAGTTGTATCATATTTCGGGTGTGATGATTTTTGTTTTTGTGTATATTTTTTTATCAAAGTATGAAACGTTGAATGCTCTCATTTAAGTGTACGTACGTGGGCTGTTCCGAAATAACAGAAATTACAGAAGTCAACAAGAGTTGACTAGCTCACAAAAAATTTGTGAATCATTCAAATTTTTTCAACAAATTTAGGATGAATTAGCACCGCTATATTGAGACTGGTATTTCGATCAGGCGAAGTTCTTGTGGTGCGTCGATTTGTTAAAACATCCGACATTACTAGTACAATCAATGCAATTTTCGGAAATTTGCAGTTGATTTAATAATATGATAAGTTGTTATTTTGTGAGTATGAATCATGGTAAGAAATTTAGTACAACGAGGTTATTTTTGCAAGATCTTTTGACTGAATTTATTTCATTAGCGTGTATTAGAGCATATAAGCTCTTAAGAATTTTTTTCTTTCTTAAATGGCAAAGAATTTGGCCTCATATAAATAAAAGTACTCGTACGTTAAAAAGACGTCAATCATAAGGGGTTACATGAAAACTGTGACGTGATAGAACAAATCGAATATGATTTTTACTTCCATGTTCTACTGCAAGATTGTCATAAATCATTTAAAAAACCTTGACTCTTAATTTGTTGACCAGATGAATTTACAGATGAAAGAGACAAAAAGATCAATATAAATAGAAGTGAACCATGATATTTTTGATGTATATTTTAGTTTTAATATTTACCCAGTGTGAACGAATGTTTTCAAAACGCTCACAATCTTCATATTCAACTACGAAACATGACTTTGTTCCAGGTGATTCCAATTTCATTTATTAGAAAGCAATAAAAAATATCCTTTGTTTCTACGAAACTTTGTTTTCGTTTTATACGTGCATTATATTGATTTCTAGAATAAACTAAAAAAGGTAATTCGAAAATTTATCTACCTGATCACGGAAGGAAAATTCTAGCATTAACTGTTTCGCTTTGTTGAGTTGCGATGATATCGAAAATTTTTTGGAATCGCACATATACAAGACAGAAGTAAAATTTTGTGGCATAGTCAGATCGTCCTGTTAAGGCAGTAATCTGTCTTATGACACATAGCACATATGCATCATGTCGCGTACGTGCTGTTAAGTAAACTGCTGTAGTCTCTTTCATGTCCCGCTCTCCAATCAGATAAATGGCTACCCTAGTCGCAGTGCTCTATAATTACCGATAAATTCCTCATATCAGTCAAGTATTCAAGTGCAGTGAAGCTAGGGGCAAACGTTAGCCTAGTTGTCTTCGTTTCATGACACCAACTCATACATCCAAACAGTACAACCGATCGCTAGCTTTGCGCTGATGATTGATTTTAACATCTAATAAAAAGTTAGGAAAACTATTGGAAGGAAAATCATGTCTAGCTCAAATATAGTTCTCGGACTGTAATAGGTCGATTTAGTCAATCATTTACCACACAATTCAGAGTTTGAAATTATAGACTGATGGTTTTCAATCTATGCTAGATTACTAATATAATTTTCATTATTTCAGCTAAAAATTTCCCCGAATTACTTTGAAAATCACATGCATTCGGTATTTTGCCCAGTCAAAAATTGCACCCGACATTGGGGCAAGCCGTGAATGACCACCGCCGCATCCGCAGTGCTGGCAGACCTGAAACTGCAGAAATGTCCAATTTGAGGCCAGCATCACACACGCCGCCTCAGCTCCGCCAAGGCCCTGACATGCGAGCCTTTACCGAGAACTCCTGCTCTAGACTGCCGTAAATTGCGGCTGCACCGGCCGGGCGAGGCCGCTCAGCGCAGTCTCTGCTCCGTGTGGGGGGTACGAGTGTAGACGACGGAGGCCGGGGGCCGACCACGGTAAATCTGCACCATCCTGTACAGCCGTGAGGAACGCTCGACTGCGAAATTTTTACCTGGGTGGTTTCCAAGATTGGGAGGGTTTGAACTTTGAATTTTGTTCGTCAATTATTTCGATTCATTTGCTGTTCTTGTCATTTGATTGTTATTTGTTTACTACTTAAAGCCTTGTTGCAATGGAAGTGTGAGAAAGATAAAGGGTAACTACACCAAATTTTGATTGAACGTCGTATTTTTTCATTTTCTAAATTTAATGAGTTATGCCCCTTATAATTTTGTTTCCCTTATATCTAAAACATTCAAATATTATTAACGGTTATTGAGAACTCAACCTTTTAAATCTAAGAACGAAATACAGAGAATATGAAGCACAGATATGTTATGTGTATGTGAAAAGGCCGAGTTCAGGAAAATGATTCCGAGTACTTTGCGTGCATATCTCTTTATATTTCTGCACTAGGCAGATTCAAAACGATGCATAAGCAATGTGTAGAAGCCAATTTGGCTGAACAGGCCAGGTAGACAAAAATGGCGAAGATCATCGAAGTATCATATTTATACCATTTCGTGTGGCACTTTATAAAATAACTTTTATAAAACAAACGAAACGAATAGGAATATGAACGAAGAGAAAGAATATATTATAAAATGCTGTTACTCGCTGGAGTGTTAACTAATTTGGAGAGGTAGACTAAGTAACAATGGTTGAAAAGTTTTGGCTTTACATCGAATGAGAATTATAATGGAAGAAATGACCAGCGCATAAACGAAACAAAAGAGTGGAAAAGAATAAATGCCAAAATAAGTATTTAGAGAGTATTTGAATTTTGGATGAGCTTCTTCACTTTGAAGTAAAAATACGAGGACGGAATATATGAGCGTAACTGCCAAGGAACACTTGAAAAGGTGTACATTTAGGAAAGTACTGCAGATTTTACGTACAATCTAAAGGAACTCACAGATGCTATGAATGTGACGACTTCATTAGCGCATTAGCCTTAGGAATTACATACATCGAACTAGAAAAATTGCAATAATTGTGATACGCTCGTTGAGATACCTCCTTATTAACGGTGATAGTTGATCGCCTGTCAACAATTAGGTGATAGAACAGCTAAGATAAACCCCCGGTATATGATAGAAGTACCCTGCTCATTAAATTTTGACAAGACGAGATTTCTAAGATTTCTACAAAAAAACGCTGAATAAAATTAAACGAGAAATTCACAGAATGTTTACAATAAAATTACACTGAAGTAATGAAATAATAGGAAGGTTCCGTGCAGGTTCTCAGAAACCTCAGCCATGCGCTAAATTTTCACCGTAAGTCTCTCTGCCATATTATTAGCGATGTGAAATTAAAACTCAGAACTGCGTGAAATTACGAATTGTGGATGTGGTTCGATCGATTCTGAGAAGTCATTTATAGCCTCTGAGCTTACTAGAGGGAAAATTAAACTTGGAAATATCTGAAATAATTTGACGAGACCGCCAAACTTTGAAGATAAGGTCATTCGAGGGCTGTTCCGCGGCTTACCGTGTTGATGGTCAAACGCGAGGCGGTGAAGAATCTAGGCATAGTCTAACTAGTGGGGAGCTTTTCAGACGCAGTGAAAAGCCAAATATGTCCTAAAGCGTTCGGAGCCAATTCCTGAAGAAGGTTGCAAAAATACTATTGAGCTATAAATACACCTCGCTTATGACGCGACATTGGGCCAAATGGAGAAATTTGAGCACGTATCACCATGGCGTTTTCTAATTACATGGAACCTTACAATTAAGGGATTACTTGCATAGAAATATATTGGAAATATTCTGCGAATTTCTTCTTGAACATAATCGGGAAACATCTGGATAAATCGTAAAAACATCATCTGGTAAATTATTTGATGCGCGGTTTAAATGATACGGCATATAAAATAAGAGTCGTTCTGACGCGCAAGTTTCCACCGATAGGAGTAATGCCATCATTCTTCTTTGAAACCAGCCTACCTGACACATGTCTATTCTTATATTCATCGTACAATGCGATATGAAAGAGTTGCCGGTAGCAACTGGCTCGCTCACGTCTCTTTACAGTAACTTCCATTTCGACTCCGCCCACATACCACATCGTTCCCTCTGACCCGTGCTCTCTTTCGAGTCGGCTGCTCTTAATATTTTGGGTTTCTCTTCGTTCGCAATTCCAGGCTGTTCATAAGCTCACGGATTTGAATCGAACTATTGTCAAGACTTGAATAGTATTACCGGTGCTTATACTCCAGAAAATTCTTCTATCCATAGAGCGGGAGTGCTGAGAAGGGAGTCCATGAATTACCGCCGGTTGAAAAGAGGTGCGCTCTTTATTTCTAAATGAATTGCTTTTAGTCTCTCATCTCAGCCGAATCTATGACTATTACACTATGGCATATAATCTGGCTGTTGTTGGACGAAGCTAACGATTCGGTATTGATAATTTAAACCATTCTTCTCGCTAAATAGTACAATTTTTCGAAAGAGGCAATATAATTTCTTAATGCAATATCAATACTTTTGATAGATTTCGATGATTATTTTAGTATAAAATCTATAAGTACGTAGTAACTTTTCTAAGTTAGAAAGCGGATTCTAATTGATCAACCGGAAAGAATACGGACTATAGAATGCAAGTTTACTAAACAATGGTTCGAAAAGTTCTTATTCACCCAAGTTTGGGTTGTTCCATTCTAATCTAGACTCGGTATACGTATGCAATCACTGCGAGCTATTGACTTATATCGCTATTCAGTCCCTATGACAGTTTTGAAAGTACTTTCTAATAACTCACGCTGTCAAAAATATATTGAGAATCATGTCAATATTGCAGGTAATTTAATTCAGGCATGAACCTAATTCGTTCATGAAAAATATAAACGGTTCTTGTCGACATCTCACAATTACTTTTATTATATTCAGACCGTGAATTTAGTTGAGCCATAAAATAGTCCTTAATTGTGCGACCGGCGTCGTCTTGCTGTCAGGATTTTGGCCTGAAACGTTACGTTGGACGGCTCTTCTCTCCCGCATTCTCCTGTGTTATGTAGTTATCCTTTTCAAAATGTACCTATGTTAGGTGTCTCTTTCCATATTCGGCTATTATAATCTTTTTCCATATTTTGGTTATTATAGTTATGAAGAAGGAAAGGAAACTTGAAATGAAGAAGGAAAGGGAGAAAAAAAGAGAAAGAAAGCATAAAGATTTGTTATTACGAAATTAGTTACAAGTAAAGCGTATTACCGATCTGTTTTTCAAAGAGTAGGAACACATTACCAAACTTTAATTTACAAATCCCGTTGAAACCATAAATTATAGTTTATAATTTACTGGTCGATTACTCAACGTACTGTAGACATATTAGCAAAAATTGAAATCATTATTCTAATTAATGGAATAACTTTTCACCCACTATAAGCCGTTCATTATAATTAAGAGAAATACATAAATGAGAACTGGGAGTTATACATGTTACAAATACCTAAAATAAAACATCACTAATTTAAATTAGAGTTGCAGTGCAGATACGACTACATCTAAAGTTTTAAAGTTTTACTTCCATTAGTTCTCGTAAAACACTAATTGATATTTCCAAAAGAGTTTTACACTTACAATGTAGTAACTTATGCAATTGAAATGTAACGAGTCTGAAAATGCAGCGGGTGTAAAATCACGAGCCAACAACCCATTAATTTTTACACTGACTTCATATGCAGACAGCACGGGGCGCCACGCGGCAATTATCGACGTCTTGGACGGATCAGTTTGCTATCGCCAGTGCAAAGAGAATGTTGGAGTGACGTAAAGATAAATATGGACGAAGAAAGAGCAATACTAATCGTAGTAGAAGCCAATTCGACCACGCTCCGGCCCCACAACGATAGACACAGCACAAGGTAGGAAGCAAAGGTAAAGTTTAATCACTAAATTAATTACGAATTTTTGCCATACGCTTTTCTGATAAACTTTGAGTCACAAGGGGCTGCTAATTCCTCTAACTTCCCAGGGTACACAGATGTGGCTGGAGCATCTACATATCAGCATATTACCCCGAGAGCAGCGCAGGAATCCTATGTGTCTCCGATGGCGCCGAGCAGCCAAAATGCGTTGAAAGGACCTGCACCCTTCCCTTGCTGTTGGGATCAGATTTGAAACTTCATCGACTATGCAAAGTTGCTGGTGAGCATCACTGCAGTGCGGGCAATTTTCGCACACTGGTGCTCAAAGTAGAGGAATTGGATTAGCAAACATGAATACATTACAGTAAACGCGGGTAGCTCAAGGAAGAATTTAGAAAGGAATTAATTTTTCCTAGACCCAGCCGCAGGTTTGCGTGCGCCGTCCGACTGACTGGAAGGCCAAGCAAGCAATATTTCAAGCAGGTAATGGTTTCATTGATCCAGCTCATTGGGATCTAAGATATTTAAGCAATGCATCTTTGGAGCGCCTTTGAAGAGCGTTTTTCGGTGATGCAATAGAATGAACATGCTTTTGAGCCCTCTGAATGTTTTAATAGGTAAACATATGTATCGTGCAATAATCGAATTCATACGCCGTCTTATTCGAAGCTATGTCCTGCAATGCTTTTATATCAAGAATAACGGAAATGTGTTACGAATAAAATGATCAACTCAATATAGGAGAATTTCTGTAAGCCGTTTCAAAAATTTCATATTCTTGAAGTGAATTTTTATGTATTTAATCAGTCACGTCGTTACAGAAGTTGAGGGACAGTTTACATAAATGTTCGAGGATGTTGGTAAAAATTTCAAAAGACGTTAATAAAGACGACGTCATTGAAGGTTCTCCTGGTAAAAGTCGCTGTCGATTTTCCGTGCTTCAATGATGAGAGTAGAAGCTGTAATGCACCAACGAGCTATTGGCACGAAGCTAGAAAGCAGGAGAAGAGATTAACATTTTAATAGGCGTATCGAGTCTTTATAGTGCGGCATTTCAACTACACTAGGAAGTTTTCGATACAGTTGACTGACTAATGCTGGCAGTTAAGCCGGTATCATTAAATAATATTTTCTTAGTGTTTTCATCATTTGATGACGACTGTAAATGTTGTATAATGATTGTACTATAAACTGTAAAACTTGTGAAAGCTTGCTGCCTAGTAACTTTTTTTACAGCTATTACTCCCGGGCTGGAGAGTTTTGTAAAAGAAAGTGGGCTTATATCATAACTTTGAAAAAATGTATCATGCTAAAGTTACTCAGAGCTTTTAGGGTGAAATATATGAAACAGCTTTCTGAAACTGAGATCCTTCTGAATGAGACACTTATTTGTTTGGGTAAAATTGAATTGCTTAGATTAATATTATATTTATTAATCAATTTATCGATCCTAAAAAATTTTGTATAAACAGAATTTGAACCTGAATTGTGAAAAGACGGAAGATGGGAGAAAATATCTCCCATACATTAGGTAGCATTAATTTGGGAACAACAACGTGAAATTGGGTATCCTGCGCTGACGGATCCATTGAGTTACGGGCAAATATTACGAGTACGTTCTTGAACATTTAAAATATTCATTGCTGAGTTATCAAATTTAAATTCAAAGGACACAAGCAATCCAACTTACGTAGAAATTTAATACCAAAATTTAAGTGGCTTCAGCTAACCTAAATTCTAACAATTTTCATCGACGACCCTTTAAAATAAAATTTGATTGTTTACCTAAGGTGAAGCTAGGTTTTATTTAAATTTTACTCAGATAGCGTTTGTTCCAAAATTTGCCAACTAAAAAATTATTCTAGCATGTCATGCTAAGTTTTGATATGCTGAAATCAGTTTAAATTCTCACATATATTATGTGTAAAGAATGCTCAACGGTTAAATGTTTTTTTCCAGATTTAAACTAAAGGTGTCTCTGCACTCACTAAACGTGAAAGAAAACCAAATAGATTAAAATTGATGTTATGTTTACCACTAAGAATAATTTTACGTTGTGTTTTTTAGGGAATTCGAAGATGAAAATCAGAGGCAGTCGTCAAATGAATGCCTTCATTTCTGTATAGGTTGCCCTAGAAGCCTTGTAGNTTGTGGTAAATAAATGTTTACAAATGTTTACAAATGTTTACAAAGATACGTTATTATTTGTTTAAGTGTTACACATTTCAACGATCGAATGATAAACGTTTTCAGCCTGAACAGTTTTCGAGCGAAAGCTAGGACACTCGTTTCTTCATCACTCGTAAGGCAGGGAGATATAATGCAAAATTTTTACGAATCAACAAAAGGGACCATAACTCTAGGCCTTATATACCTGTAGATTATTTTTTAGTTATCAGGTATTTTATATCACCCGACTATACCTTCATACCTTCAGCTGCGTTCACACCTCCAGCTGCGCTGAGCTGCGGTGTAGAGGTGCCGCTGGTCTGTACGGCGCGCCGGCTTAGCGACTGTGACAGAACTGTGAAAGTGAATGGGCACAGGTGCTGAAACTTATGTCGCGAATACCTAAGAGAAACATATTTCTCATAAAGCATTCTTTTGGGTTCGGAAGATCTATTTCCAGAACTAAAGTATTATCCTTCAGCATTTGTCTGTCTCAAATACACGTTAGATTCTATACCGTTGAGTGTGCCTCACTCACCCCATAAAACTCGATAAAAATGAATTATTCCTATACAGAACAAGAGTATGCTTTAACAAAGTGGGTCAAATATTGAGTTTCACAGCCCTTCATAACCTGAGTGAGAAGCTCGCTCTCCAGTTTGCTTAATAAATGTCGCCGATGCTAGAATTGGTTTAGTTGTGGAACGATTTTGATATTTCAAGTGAAAATTCAAGCACTACAAATTATTCACAGGCAAGATCAAATTGGCATCACTGAATTCATGTAATTTACAGGTCCAATTTAGGACGCAAATATTCTGAAAGTATTACCGATTCTTAGACAGGAAAGAATTCGCAGCTGACTTTTCCTTTTTGAGCTTCATCATTATTGATTAAGATTCGTCCGTGCATAGCTTTACATACTCGTGTACGTGTTCTCATGCCTCAGTACGACTAGGATTTTTAAGCGCTGATAATTCGACACCTGTTCGCGATTGTGCTTGGCTTTTAGAACACAGTTGCAGATATGACACCGGTACTTACGTGCCCCTAACTGAGCACTCGTAACACAGTTCTGAAAATATTGCTTTCATCCTTGCAACTTGTACATCATACTCACGACTGAGTGCTCATGCGTGAGTCCTCTAGTGTGAGAGCTGACACTTTTGAATATATGTTGCAGAGTTAATAATAGCCTGTAACCTAGGATTTTCTAACATTTATGAAAAATATTGAGGTTCCGAAGTGCTGGTTGAATGGCCAGATAAAAAAATGAAGTTTCACGAAAGCGAAATTGAGCGGAAACTACTTCAGGTTTCGCTGCTGCGTACAGGTCTCACTCTGGATGTCGACCAGAGCTGCGCTGCTGCAACTGAATTCGCTCAATGAAGTGATTTCAAATTGGAAGACGTATGATCCTCGAATGAGTATTTTTACTGATCGTAGGTTGCTCCAACTGCATGTTTTGAAACTCATTTTCTTTAAAACGGCAACAGGTCGTTCACTAAACTATACGGTTACCTGTTGATAGCATTGCTAAGCTGCAACCAAGACGTGTGAAAAGTTTCAAGCGAAATTAAAGTTTGTAACATGCATGATTACCCTAATGTAGGTGCTAAAAGGGGAGCCAGTACTTATCGGCCATAATTATAATTATGCCATAATTATAATTATGGCACGAGTGAAGCGCACATTACATCACAAGCAACATGAGAAAAACTGAGCCACTAACGACTATCACTACTTGAATTCCTAGATGTTCGATGATCTTGAGTTCAACTGAGCGGTGCCTATGAAAATGGCCACAGTTATTACTTTTTCATGACTTCCATAGAGTCGAAGTGATAGGAAGAAAGAAGGAGCAGGAGGCAGTTGGAGTGAGTCGGGGGGCCGAGCAGAGGGAGAGAAGCAAGAGAGCGGACGCAGAATCTCAGAACAAAGCAAGCACGCAAGCACCTCCCCTCGAGTGGGGGCGTAGGATCACAAAATTGTGGGAGCGTGTGGGGGGGAGGCGTGGGGAGACTGGAAGGGGTAAGTGGCAGGGGGAGCACAGCGCCCGGCAACAGCTGATCGATGTAGTCAGCTGAGGCGACTGCTTCTCTCGCGAGCAAAAAAAAAGATCATTTGACCTCGAAAGGAAACTAACGCGGTGCTTGGCATCGGCCTTGCTTGCAATACGAACGAACGTCTTTTTCGTCCGATGAATACAACGTTGGGCAAATTCCGAGTAAAGGTGAGGTGCTAATTAACGAACCTTCGTCCTCGTGCACCACGTAAGCCTTTCTGGTGTATTCGAGTTCACAATTCTGCCGTTGTTCACACGTGGTCCTCTGAGATGTTAGGCAGATTAATTAACAAGAAACATACACTACTGCTTGACGTTTCGGCGTGATTTTGAAAGGCTAAAATAAATGACCTATCGGTAGTTTTGAAAATTATGAAAGGTATTTTCACGTTACGCTTGAGCGCGTAAATAGGAAAGTATAATTAAGGATATTTTCAATCCTCGTTGCCTTATTATATTGTCAGGTTTGTACCGTCCTTTAAATATGCTTGTTAGGAGAAGTCAAAATTTCACCTCATTTTAGTTCCCATTCCCTCCACAGCCCTGGTGGCGTTAGCTGACTTGCGCACTCCGATCATGAAAATTGAGGTCGTGATTTTGAATTAATTACTTAATTAATTTCCCTTAAAAGTCCTAAGCGGTTCATGCAGCGAAATTCCATAGAATTAAGCCGGCTATGAAAATTAAGGTGGTGATTTTGGATTAATTACTTAATTAATTTCTTTTATGAATCAGAAGCGGTTGGAACAGAAGCACTGCAATACCGAAGTTCCATAAAATGACTGGATTGTATGAAGTAAAAAATCTCTCCTTTTCTATTTAATATTCAAATTTGCAAATGATTACATTTCAATGGATGGACACGTAATCATGGATATAGATATTTGTATTATATTGATTTCAATACTTTCACTCGACGACAGTCGCGGCTGATTGATCCTGGCTAAGTATAACTATTTTTTTCAATGAAATAAGTGGGATTGAAAACATCTACGTTTGCTCCTCAGAATACAGAATGAATTGCACAAAATATTTAACATCTTAAATAGCAAAGTGTGAATATAATTATTTCGTAAACGAAACGTGATCATGATTGCTTATTTTTTGCGAGCATATGATACCTTATTACCTAGACAAGTTATCAGCTTTTCATGACGCGACTGAGCGCGTATACATTGGTTCTGGTTATTTGCTGCGTTTCATAAATATAGAAAATTAATTGACACATGTACATGACGAGACGTCGAAAAAATATCTTAAGGCATCAGATAATATAAAATGAAATGCCAACAAGTTGCGGGATTCGTTCAAAATCACTCACACTTAGTATGCTGATGGCTAAACAATTAAGAACTTTCTTCCAGTGAACACTAACTCAAATGATGAGTGGAAGTAACACACATGTGAGTCTAGAGAGCCACACATGTGAGTCTAGATTGAAGTGGAAAACAGATGCTCCTAATGACACGTGTCACTTACGTTTACATTCTGTCAACGTCCAATTTTAAATTGTATTTTCTTTTTCTGCTCTGGCTCCCTTAACCAGATCACACCTCGGTGACCTTGACCGCTCGTGTTGCCTGTGCGTCTCAATATTCAGTCTGGGGAATATTGCAGAGTCGTTTGCAAAATTTCGCACCAGAGAATTAGCTTGGCAACTCATTCCTTGCGTCGAAAAATGGTTTATATTTTGTTCGAATTTCGATTTGTACACCTAGCAAAAGAGAAACCTTGAAGAGGGGAGAGAAAATTTTTGTTTATGTGAGTGAGATATCATGAAATTCATCTGAAGCCTTGCATGTAGAGAGCCTCGTGAATTAATGTGCATAATAGTATTTACAACTGTTTCAAAGGAGGTTAAGATGCGGAGCAAACAACGCCGTCCAACGAGACATGCATGTCCCACTCATCAAGGCCTTGACAATGCTGGGGTCTTGTCCTCGGGTCTCACAAATCTAATGAACAAATTACAATCAAACGTGCCCAACTATCATTCATGCCTCCATCTCCTCAAGGACACGTTGCTAAAGCCACGACCTCTAGAGCTAAATCCTACACATCCCGCGAAAAAAATGACGATTAGATCGAACACCCCCGCGGTACGTATACTCCTCTGTCTTTTATTAATGCATTCGAGCAACATGTTCACACGTGCACGCTGCAATGCGTTCGACAGTGACGCACAGGCTCGCATTTAAAGGTTCGCTGTTGCCAACTGGAACGTTCGTTCACGGGCGGGGCGGGAGTGAGGGGAGGAGGGGGAGATGCTCTAAGTGCAGGCGCTGCTTTATGACATGCGTGTCACATGCAGGCATTCTGGAGGGTTGCGCTGTGCAAATGCTACCTGTGTGCACGTTTGGGGCGGAATATTATCGCTTCTCGAGAATTGTGTAGTTAGTAAGCAAGGTATTTTCCGTATTGTTTGGGTTTTGCTCTATTCTAGCACAGGTAAATATTTCTGTAGCAAGCTGCCTGACGTAGGGCTTTTTAACGTCTGTGTAGAATATGTACGATGTCGCTGTAAGAGGCTCACACGTAGGTTCGACTTCCTTAATCGTCATGAATTTTTCGATGAAAGACTTACGATCATTCTTATTGCCAATTACATGTGCTAGAACTTATCTGAAAGGCGGAGATTTCAACATTTGTACGAGTATAATGAAACCAAAGCTATTGACTAAGCGTCAATAAATCTAAATGAGGCGAGAAAATGATATAAAGATTAGCATCTTTATTGACCCCATTAGCTTCTTACTGCCGTAATAAATGATAAAAGGAATGTACACGCAGATAGGGTACTAATTAATTGTTAATTTGATATTGTATTATTAAATTACTCACACTCAAACATAAGCCAATAATAATTTCAACAGAGATTTAAGCCCTTTATAAATTAAAACAAAACAAGAAACAAAACAACAAAAAATAAGATACCTGTAAAATCAAAGAATGTAATAAAAAAGGAGTAAAATTTTCAAATGTATTGGGCTAAGTACATATAAAACATATAAAAGCTGTAATTTCAGTATGAAATACACTCCAATTTTGTGAGCGCAGGCCTATCAGACGTGTGACTGTTAGCTTAAGGTGAAGTTCTCATTAAGCCTGACGTTCAAATACTGGAATGAAATAGCATAATTTCACTTTTTGAAGTATCTATCCGATATGATTAGCAGTTAAAATGTCGTCTAATGGCAATTCTATACATCGTTTAAATAATTGATATCTTCTGTAACACTTTGTAATCATTTGGGCAAAATTCTATTCGAGATAATTATTTTGAAGCAAACTGAGATTGAAATTAACGTTAAGTAGAAGATTCCCGAGAAAGCCATTAATCCATTTTCAAATTAATAGAAAGAAAGCTTATTGCAAGTGAAAATGTAAATATTAATATGTTAATAAAACAAGGAACTCGTGACAACATCTGAAGGTCACAGTGACTCACCTTGTTACAGTCGGGTGTCTTATTGAAAAATATCCTCATGTTTTCGTTCAAAATGTACTGTAAATAGTTTTTGGCCCTAATGATAATGTGTTGCTTCAGTGTAGTTTGAAATTTAGCCCTAATTTATTCATGTTAAAAAAGGTCGGGCAGGTGTAATGAAGAAGTATTTTTTCAATAATAGCTGAGTTGTAACTATCATATCTATCTATTTTAGTAGTTAAATAAATCGTTTAGAATACTTTGAATTGAACTTTTAAATTGGATACGGAAAATGTTCACCCCTCGTCAAAAATTAAGGGCGTATTCTTGAGCAAAAGAGATTTTCCCCTTTAAATTATATCAATACCTTGTACAATTCAACATTTCAAAGCATAAAAACCAATTTGCTATTCAATGTCGACTTTTGCCGAATAGCCATACAAAAAATTTATTATATTCACGCAAAATCTATTCAATGGTACATTCAAGGAGCGAGATCATGAACACTTGAGGTGATTAGATTCTCTTCAAAATAAAACTCCACAAATACGGAGGTATTGAAGTATTAGGTTGCAAGTCCGTAGATTTATAGTTTTTTCAACAATTTTTCCAATTCGAGAGCTACTTAAAATTCATCAAGTGTCGTGAAATATGTCTATACTATTTGTGTTTTGACTCAAATTTGATTCTCTTATTGTTGATTTTTTATTTTATGAGGAATAAACATTGTGAAAACATACCCCAGCGCCGTGTGAAGCTCTCATATTTTCTAATTCTGCAGTTACTACACACGATTTCTGAACTTCAATAAAGGCAGCTCAAAAGTTTTGGCAGAAACAATGGCGTAATTCTAAAGAGCTTGCATTTTTTTTAACTCCAACTTCAGCATGGGATTATCGTATAGACCGGAAAAAAAGTGAGGGTTATTTATTTAATTTGATGGAATTATCTAAAACGTGCTCCTCATTAGCGTAATTATACGAGCCCCCGGAGCGTGATGAATGAGAACTCGAGGCTTTTAAGATATCTCGAACGCTCACTTGATTAACAGACGACGTCTTTGACTGATGATGCCTTGAATTTGACTCTGTTTGGCAGGGCGACTGGTCGACTTCTGAATGATACGTCTTAACATTGCTGGGAATTCAGTGCTGAAAATTACCCCGGGAGTTTTCTTCAAGTTAGAAACACGAACAGTAAATCGATTCGTGAACAATTTCTCCTTGCTCGTTTATTCCAATGTTTCAAAAAATATTTAAAAAACAACATACGATTCTCAACTGAAATCAAATGGAGTTAGCTAAAACATACGTTTGTACAATAGATTTGCAAAGTTAATTGATTTGCTGTTACTAACCGTACAAAAAAATTACCGGCTCTCTATAAACGGAATCTTGAATCAAAGGAAAGAAACTCGCGCTGAGAAACGAAAATACAAAAGAAAAAGTATCAAGCAAAATATATGTACATATGTATATAATATATAGATATATATGACTGTAGATCCACAAGAGCAGCTGGCATGCAGGAATAGAGCATATGGTACAAAATTTGAGCTATAGTAAAAGCGCAGCACGCGCAGCAGGTGCGCACGTCAGGTGGCAGCACACATGCATGTGCACCGCAGCCATAAAAATATCGAAGCTGACTAACAGATGTTCCCATGTAAAACAATAAGGTTGAGGCACACAGAAATCACAAACTTTCTCGGCACTCATATACCAAGATAACGTCATCTCAAACAGCATATTATTGCAATGACAGCATGAAACTGCAACAAAATTCTTACACGCACAGCACATGGATGGAATTAGGGCCCGTGGTACAGCAAGAAGAGGACAAAAGCACACGTCATATATTGGTCATATGCAGTAACAGTACGGTGATACAAAATTTGAATAAATTTATTAAAGTTAAAGGCTAACGTACTATTATGTTACACGCGCGACAACATGACACTACTAAAGTCATATGATGCTTCATCAAGAGCATACTTGTAGTGGCAATATTCTAAAAGTAACAGTAAAGGTACGGCAATAGTACAAAGGAGTCAACAGAGATAATACATCATCCATATAGCAAATGTAGAATTGACTTGTTAATGTCAAGAGCAATATACTATCTTATTCGTATTACGTTGGAGAAAAGAACGGCAAAACAACGCTTTCACCCAGCAACACCCAGGTAGTAACAGCACCCACACTGCAGCAGTACACTTGCAGTGATAGTATTCATGGAGCTACAACCCACCGACAGTTAAAACTATGCATGTTGCAACAGCGCACGTTTAACAAACGTACTTATACAACAGAATTATGTTGCCTGCAATACCACTCAGGAAGAACAAAAAGAGCAATCTATCACAAAGCTGCCAAGGTTCTCGGACAACAAATGCAAACAAGTTGGAACGGCTTCGGGCGGCAACGCAGGCACGCACAACAACATGGATACAGCACCAGCGTGTTGTAGCGTCACCCTGACAGCGTTAGCATGCACATGGTAACAGTGTATGTGGAGTAACACTCGGGCCAGAGTCGTACGTGCTGTATCATGCAAGAGAAAATCATTGAATTATTCCGCCCTGTGTTGCAATGCATGCTGCGACTCCACACCTTCCTGAAGCACGTCGCACTTCAAACCTGTTTGAGCGATAACTCACTCTATTGCGGACTAAGTAAACGATGAAGGCAGTGGAGATCGTGTGTGTTAAATATATTTAATGCATGTAAATGATTTGTATCCGGGTTAATCATATCACAATGTATCGAATTATAGGATTAAACAGATTTTAAATAACGGGAGCTAACCGGAAAACATGACTTAAGATCTAGAAGAAATTAGAAAGACAAGCATAAATTATTGGGAACTACAGTGGGAGGATATAAGTATTTAATTAATTAAAATTTTTTATTTTGTATCTACTAAGTCAATAAACTTAAAACTTCATCAGAACAGAAATTATTGTTAATAAAGTAGAATTGTAAAACAAAATATGGAACTTCAGACGTAAACGACTTCATATACACTAAAATCTTTTATGAGCCACGACAATAGTACTCGACCATTTCGGTAAAACAATTTTCACACAACAATTATGTTTTTTTCGGCCACATTGTATCTGAATCATTTATAAGATATTCTAGATGTTTCGAGAAGAAAAATCAACCTGGTTCAGCATGGAATTAGATCGTTTGCCACTGATGAACTGATGTACCATATAGTCACCTGAAGGACGTCATGCCATATGTGAAAAAAGTGTCTGAATATCTCAAGAAGCGAATAATTTGACTCCATTCTCAGGGAATATCAGTAAAACAGAATGGTTTCTACGTAAACAAATGGGCTATGTTCTACTTTTGAATGAATTATTCGTTAGTTTAGGGAATATGACAGAACTGCTTATGAACTAAGATCATGTGCTCCACGGAATATTGATCATAACGTTCAATGTTGCTGAGGTTGATTGAAAATGAGTCTACGGTGATTAGTAAAAACATAAAAACTTATCTGGACGCCTCCGGGACAGAATTGAGTGGAGCAACCATCAGTAGAGAACTTCACAATAATTGGATCAAAAGTTGCACACCTATTATAACTCCTAAGCTGCGAAGAAACCGCGTTGTAGGTCGTCTAACCTTTGCAAAAGAATATTAAGGGATAAAACATCCATTTTGAAAGATTGTTATTTGGCCATATAAGACTAATATTGACTTGTTTGTTCTCATCTCCGTACGTCATGGGTGGAGAACCCACGGAACAACCTATGAAAGGCATAATACCATCCCAACTGTAAAGCATGGACGTGGCAGAATAATGTCTTTTTATTCCCAACTCATGGCTGTGGGTACTTCGTATCATTCTTGGTAAGATGGATGAGGCCATGTCTTGGAGAAAAGTCTCATTCCAAGTGCGAAGCGATTATTCTAAAAAAATTGAATTGACGTTCTAGGAAAATAACGACGCAAAACACTGTGCAAAATCAATATCCAAGGGGTTTATGAAAAACAAAATTAATGTTCTCCCCTGGTCAAGCCTATCCCGGCACTTGAACCCCGTCCATCATCTTTCGGGAACACTAAAGAAGGTTCATGAGAGAAATCCGATGAATCTTGAAAAGCTGAAGAAAATATGCATTGGAATAATGGGTTCATTATCACCACAAATTTACAAACGCCCAATTTAAGAATATGAAAACCGTCTTCGAGCAATAATTGTCAACAACTGTTTCGCAACTCACTATTAAACATAAACGGTTGTGGTTGAATGCTCTCATCCTTCGCCAAAATTGTTTTGCATATATATGAGACCATATACCTGTAAAAGGATAAATTTCGTTCCGTAGTTAATTATACATTCTGTTGTAGTTCTACAAATATTGACTTGATAAACGTTTGATAGAAATTGAAATCTAGTGAGCAATCATTTCTGTCCAATCAATGTATATTCGAAGATTATTAAACAACTAGTGGACTCGTCCATGCCAAAAATGGCTGGACAAATGACATTAGATTCTCAAGATACCATCTTATTTGATGTTACTCTAACATGGAACATTATTATTTTCAGTATCACTGATGCAGACTGCCTTAGCTGACAGTCTCGCTTTTAATTTAGGACGGTAGACGGAAGGACCAACCAAGCAAGTAACACTAGGCTATTATTATACGTATAGTAGGATGAGCATTGCATCAAAACAGAGTATTATTACCATACAATAAAAGAGAAATTGCAGAGACTGTAGCATACAAAAGTTCAACTTTTGGACAACCGGTCTAAAATTATATTTATCAATTTATTCATGCTAATAACTCGGTCATCCAAAAAATTTGTAAGCTCTTATTCCTGTACTGGAATTTAAGGAGATTCTGATGAGACCAGTTCGATGATTCCATTTTTCACATATACTGTACAACGTCTTGTGCAGGTGTTCACTCCACCCTGTTCATATTGGTCCGTGATTAATTATTGAACTTACTTTATTGAAGTCCATAGAAACCGAAAATGCACTTCTCTGATGAATGCTCTTTACTCGCTTTCCTAATCACAAATACTTTATACGTCTAATTAACGAAGTGCGTTCATAGACTTCTTTTTAATGAACAATAAATTACAGCCTGCATGCAACGTGATGCTCCTTGCGCATGCCATCTGATGATAACGTAACAAATTCTCTGTGCCAGCTCATATTCTATCAATTTACTAGTCCTAATTGCCCTCTACTAATGGCACCCACGGACTCACACCTTTTCAACAATTGCCCTCTCTCTTATGATCACGTATTCCTTTATTCAGAGAAACAACTCAGGCATGACTCCAACCAATACTCACGAATCGTGCGTCGACAAAGACATACTCATCAATAAGCTTTCACTTCAACCACTTTCAAGACAGTCACAGAGCATTTATAGAACACTATCTCGCAATCATCCAACCCTGCCGTAACGAAGTTTAGTTTCTGTTGCTTCTATTTAATTTACAGATATAATTCCCTTTTCCAGATTAGTTTTAATTGCTATGACTATCCACGAAACTCTATTTATGGCAGTACAAGAATAATTGACAGTACATATTTCATAGACAATCGAACACCGTCATTAGAATCTTTTATTCTCGCACCCTCATCAAACACTTTCGATGTTACATAATTTCATGATATTAGAAGGACAACACATCTCTAAGTTTTGATTCAGTCTCAGTTGAAGTCCAGCAAAGTAGATTTCACCGGCGCTGCAAAGCGTGCATATGTACATATGCACTGCCCAAGCGCACGGCAACCTACTTGACCAAGTGAACTGTATGCTCTACGGAGGGACCCGAGGGCCGTGGAATAGTAGCATAATATTACTCAAGTGTTGCTGAGCGGATCCGAGCGTGCGTGAATGCACGGAGCGGCAAAATGCGGCTCTCAGAATTGGTGAGCTGTTGCACACTCCGTCACCGGGAGAGGCTGTTGCTAGGTGTCTGTGAGGCAGACGCCCGGGGGGAATTGGGGGGTAAGAGAGAAACAGGGGCGAAATATACGGAGGGAGCGGGACCGCAGGAATGGTCATGGGAAGGTGATGTACGAGAGCAGCTAAAATAAAGATGTGGTGAGAGGGGACTGTGATGGATGAGTAACGGAAGAGAGGCTGAAAAAAGAGCTCAAAAGAGATGAGAAAGAGAGGACGAGAGATCTACATTGTAGAGTGTGATTCGATAGGAAGCGTCTGTGAAACAAAGGAGAAAAAGACCAAGAACAAAACTGAAACGACTTAGGATTCATATTGAATATGAATCAGGTGAAAGAGAGACAGAGGAGAAAACACATTTCTCCGCGTTTCTAAAAAGAGATGAGGGAGGAAGGGTGGAGAAGAGGTGTGGGAGGGGGGCATGATATGAGAGCGGGACACGTGCGTCGGAATTGGGTCGCACAGACGCGAGAGTGAGAGCAGGAGTAGTCGCAAGGGACGTTTGAGGACCAGAACCTACGCGTCAACATCTTAGGAACTTACGGCGAGAATAGATCGAGCTGACCTCGATATTTTTGCTTCATTCAATGAATCCTGAGCATCTCAAAATATTTTAAGCTCGTTCTTATTTCTCGAATCATGGAAAAAACGTTGTATAGTTCTTGCTTGTTGCGCTGCAAATCTTTTTATCCAAACCAAGCAACACCGTCAGAGTAGTTTCAGACCGTCATTTGGGTCGAAAATTGTAGAGTTTAGGTCCTACTTCTGGTAAAATGAAACGCTATTCAAGTTCTTTTCAAAAGGATATGTTCAAAAGGGTTATTGAACAAATTCTTTCCGGCATTTTGCTGCAGAATGATTGAGCGAACATGAAGATAATCCCACATTTCCTAACTTTGAGAAAAAAAAAACATTTATCTGCTTCCAGTAAACTAGAAACATGAACGTGTACATCAACGGTAGCGTTAGATTTTTAATTGGAATTTAGCTTATGTGAAGTAAGCAACTTCGTTAAATTCAATTCTCAAACTTCGGAACGAGTCAACGTTTTATTCCATTTTGAACAATCGTTGTCTATTTCTTGAACCATAAATATACAAATGGATGATACGTTGTTTTATTTTTCGAGTTTTCGTTCACTTTTGAATGAAACACTTTTAGTGAATTTTCATTCGTCACGATTTGCGACTAATCTCATTAACTGCATTATTTCCCGCCACCACCAGACGATACCATGCAGGCTTCAAAAATTTAATGGATTGACTGTTCGATGCTTGTTGTAGAAATATGTCTCCCACTTTTTGCTGAAGTAAAATTTTATACGAATTTACTCCCATCCTCGGTTTGCTACCGGGAATTGAATGCTAATGAGGAATCCTATTCGAGTTTTATAAAACCTTATTGGATTTCATTTTAATAGTGTGTTTTGCCGATGATTAGTATTCAACTAAGCGGAAATAATGATAGTGTCAGACAATTTTGCACTTCCATACAGTGGCACACTTCTTAATGTAAGAGCTATTGGATTCGGCTCTGTTCCCACCTTACATTTGCAGGCACCATTAGAAAAATACATTCGGTTTAAATGCATCATACTAAGAAACAATTAAAAACCTGGTCGTGATGTTATTAAAATGCGACACCTAATATCAAGAAATGATTAGAGAACTGGGCGAGCAGCCAGTGAAATGCAACACATCGTGTCAAGGTCCGGCCTAGGAGCGTGCAGCACATGGACCAGGGAGAAGGGGAGGACGGTCGAGGGAACGAGAAGAGAAATTTATGAAAGGCAGAGAGCGGAGGCGGGGCTTGCAAGAACAATGAATAAAGAGTCAACAAGAGCACCGTGCATGCAAAAGAGAGGAAGGCAACAGCGTCGAGCGTTGCCGGGGAGGTACGTTGCTGGGGAGTGAGTTGCCGGGTCTTGGGCTGGAGTTGCTGAGTGCGGGGAAACATTGCTGCTAGCTGGGAAGAGTCGCTTGGACTAGGAGCGGGTTAAGCAGCATAAGCATGAGCTGCTGAATGCTAGAAAGGAAATGTTAGGAGTAAGTTTATTGTCCAAAGAATAACTTGTTTGATACAGAAAAACAAATGTTTGATGCTAGAAATTAGTCACACGTCTAAAGCCTGTATTGTATGACGATGAAAAGAGTTGCAGAGCCAGACAGTAAAGGCTTTGAATTGTTATTAGATTTGAAAAAATCCTCTTACGATGTTGTTGAACGACCAAAATGAGTTACTGCACGATTGAATAAGTTGTGCAATTGAACGATTGAACCATGTAATATCGAAGCAGAAACTCCAGGCGATAATTTCTTGTGAGGCAGCGTGTCTGTGTACACAGGAAATCAAATAATTATCTAGAAACCTCTGTCGCATCTTAGAATAAACAATTTCCGGAAAACCTTATAAACCTAAAGTCCTAATAAACTTAACCTGATAAACTTAAAGTCAGAAGGCAGTCGAATGCACGAGCTCTCCGATCACAAATTCCTTATTTTTCCTCACAAATTCGAAGTTGACAAAGGTTTGGTCTACTGAGGCTCTGATAAGAGTAGTATTCAAAATATAGAGTTTGTTAAAATATGTTGTGAAAGGTTCTTTAAATGAATTACATTCGCCACTCCTGAGTCAGATGTTACAGCGAAGTAATTTTTCCAAACTTAATTTCCAATTATTGAGTTAGTACAAAACTAATGAGACTTTTAAGGTCAAATTCAGAGAGGATGTGATAAATTTATATTTCTTGTGATAGTTTGCAAATGTCTGTTTTAATCTAAACCTTTTTCTTTCAGATAATCTAAGGCTCCTTCAATTTTTTTGTAATATTTACACTCTTATTCGTTCCATCTAAAGATCGTATTAGAAACGTTTTACTCTATGAGTTTTGTAAAGGTATCAGGACTACAACAGCGGCAAAGTCTATTCAGCAAGCTTAGGGGGATACCATAGTTGCTGAAGGAAGTTGCAGGAGGTAGTGTTACCGTGTTTGAAGTGGGAATTTTGGAGTGAATGAAAGATAAGTCAAAAAGGGTCTTTCAAAAATGACTTGATACGAATGTTGCGGAAAGCATGGCCTACATTAAGTATCACAAGGAGGTCGAACCCATACGACCGTGCAACGCTGACTGAAAAGAATCAGAACAATTTTAATGGTTGAAAAATGGGCCCCACGCGAGCTGTCTCCAGAGAATCAGCAACAGCGTATTGTCTTGTGAAACATTGCTTGTAAAATCTCTTGAAATAGTTTGGTCAAGAAATTTTACTACGCCCTCCATGATCTCGTGACGTTGGATCTTCTGATTAGTATTTGTTTCGAGGATTACTGTACAATTTGGACCATGGTGCGTTGACATAAAAAAGATTGATAAGCCGCACGATTTATATTTTTCTTCTAAATTTATGGAATTTCACCAGCGTAGCATTTACTATTTGTTGCAAGATGGCATGTCGTCCTTAAAAGCAATGGCGGCCATGTTTCTGAAGGAATATTTTCAAAATCCTTGGCTTCTCCATTTTAAACGAGACCTAAAAATCGGACATTGCTTTTCCGCGTATGTGATGTATATGAGCTACCGATATTTCATGCTTGAATACTGATGCTAGTTCGTCATAGTTCGTTTTCAAGAATAATATAAAGCTTATATGATGTTGAGATAGTTTTGTTACTCGCTATTACAAGCGAGTTTTTTGTTCTTTAATACTCGCCAAAGTTATGAAACAAGCAACATAATTTTTAAACATAGTTGCGAGCTGTAATTGCACGTGCTTTGTGTTGCTAGTAAACCCTGCGATGTGAAATGAGTACGAGATTAGTCAACACTGACGCTCGCGGGAGAGTTGTCTTGTTAACTAATGAAACCGTCATTACGGACATAAAATCAGTTCGGCGATGCAAAATTTGTTAAAATGCAAAGCAAATTGTTACCTGCCCTTGCCAAAGTTTTGTTTTTCTCAGATGAGTCATTTTACTTCGCTCAGTTGACAGTTAACCGTTCTCGCTCTCATGATTGGAGTAGGGCAAGGCGAACTGTTTACTTCTGCCTAACTAAATTGTACAGCTTGTCAAATTTATATTTATATTGCTCAAGCAATATAAATATAATTTGTTATAGTTTTGACACACGGCATAACATTGAAATTTACAAGATATATTGATGTGAGATGCCTAACTTAAGCTTGCAGTTATACTTAAACAGGAAAACGAGAAAATGGATTCAATATTAGAAATTTATTGTTAAGAAGAAATGATCGACCCATTGAATAAGTAAGATCATTGCATAATAAATTATATTATGGTAAAACCGTATCAAGAGCACTACAATTCGTAGTATTTATCCTTTTTTTCATTTGCAGATAAGTATCAATGAAGCGTCTCAAAATACAGAATAATCCTTTACCATTTATTTAGAGTTAAAAATCTACTTTCATATTTGTGTTGCTAGTGTTGCGTAAAATGCTAAGCACATCCTTATTGTATATGTTTGTATTACAGCCAGTTTTTTCGTAGAAAGCAAAATGTAGCCTTGTCGCCGAGGTAATTTGGTTGGTAATAATCAAATGTATATAAAAACCAATAGCACATGTAAATAAAGAACAATTAATGCAGAGGAAATTCGGAAAAATTACAAAACTTAATTACCTGCTGTATGGCTGCTTAAGGTATGAGCGACAAACAAGTAAAAAAAATTGATTATTGGAACTCCACAGTATCATGCACAATCAGTGCATAAACTCAATGCAGTGCACGTTTTTGTTTTTCAGTGTATAGATGCTTAATAATGATTCAATGTGGCGCATTCTAGAAATGTGGCGCATTCTTGACAAAATCTTGACGTATTTGAGTGTCAATTTTATCATTTCATGTGGAATTCATGACAGCTTCTCTTTATAATCATGAAGTTCTCGTGTGAACAGCTATGATGCATGAAGTCTGCGCCCTTGGAAAACATAAAATTACGTTAACTTACAAATGTAGCGTGGAAGCACAAATAAGCTTCCCGCTGACACTGGTACGGATTTTTGAAAAGCGAGTAGGACCATAAATTCAAACAAAAATTTTAACATTCTCCTCCAATCGAAAAAAAGCTGGCTCAAATATTTTCAAGTTTTTATACATTAATTCAAGGGAATTAAGCGATCACTGTCATTCGAAATGATGTCATCCGATAAGTTACACAAATATGGGAAGATAAGTGGACTTTTGATTAGCTTCAGGTGAAAATATGATGCTGATAATACATGGAACATTTAGACTTGTATAATCTAAGGAGCATTGCTGTGGTTTGTGGTTTAGCTTTATAATTCATACGAAACCAGTGATGATCAAACCAGGCGGTTCGATCAGCTCCTTATGAGTAGTCTATTCATCTATTCAGTTAGGAGCATTAAAAGTACTCTGCCGTTCCATGGTCACATAATTAATCGTAATGATGCCGTTGCTTGGCCGGCCGGTTTCCCAGACTATAACAGTGATTTTTTCCTGTGGGGGTACCTTAAATCGAGGATCACATCATCAAACCCCGAGAGTACATATACGAGTTCAGGGTGTTGACTGCGAAGGTCACTTTGGGGGCTACGCAATTTGGTGCTCTGAACACCAATTGTGTACAATATAAGTTGCAGCATGACAGAGCGTTGCTAGTTTTAAAAAACATTCATCACTCGAGAAAAACCTGCGGAAGAATTTCATCCCAAAAAATGTCTAGATATTCAATGAAATTGCTCTACAGTACATCTTGACAATGGAGTAAACAAACTTCTTGATTACTCTGTTAAAATCGTACCAGATCAGCTTCCCTACTTTACTGTAGGGACATTTAAATTAAGATTGACGACGATTTTCGGCAGTCTATCTTGTGAAAAAAAGAGAAAATCAGCGTAATCTTAGCCTTGCAATTTCAATAATTTCCATCAGTTAATCATTGTTGCTTCTCCTACAGTTACACACGTACAATTATTTGTAATGGATCTCCAATTCCGATGAATGGTATGAAGTGATCTGAATTAATTCTGTAAATTAAGAAGAGATTTCGTAGATGTTGATTAGGCTTTATGTACATCTGCGGGATTTTTTTTCGGTATTTTCCGCGTTTTAAACTCAACAGCGTTTGTTTCGCTATACTTGGGATTCTTTCAACAATTGTCAAATTTCGGCATATTTGAGAATCCAGCCGTCGTTGGGAACGTTATGGCTCCAGAGAAACTCAAGAGTTATTGTTTTTCGCGTGCTAGACGCTCATGCGGAGTGTTCTTTTCCGTGCAGAGAGAGTTAGGAGACACATTCATTCATATTAAAATTAACATTCATACTATAACTTGACAATAGAGTTGACAAGAATGAGTTTAGAAGAAAGTGGTAAAATGGGAAACTACAATTATCGTCACACTATTCAGTATCTTGGTTAATTTTTTTTTTTATCCAGACGAAATTTTTAAAATTTGCTGCAAATGTATGAGTAAAATTCATAAAATTAAAAGCTATGTACTAAATACAAATATTTCTTAATTTTACATTCTTTTGATGGTCTACAAATAAAAGCTAAGCAAAGACTGACAGAGCTGTCCTTCGAAAATTTTCCCCATAAATTGAGTTTAATTTCCTTTACATATTCTTTGTTCACATTTACAACCTAAGCTATTTCATTCATTCTGATTTGATGCCAGTAAAAGAAATATTGATTACTTCATAAATTTTATCTTAAGAAGATTTTTAGTTGAGAATACGCATAAGATATCAATACCCGCCTACGTATGCGTCTTGCTATTAGACCTATTTTACATTTAAGGAGTCTAAAAAAACACGTCCCGGATCAATTGGACTGGAATTCTCCAGTTTAATTGAAGGCATTTTAAACCGACCTTTTAATTTTATTTTAAGCATTGTTTCAATACGTTCAAAAATGATTAAAAATAATGATTAAATCATGAGCAGCAAGCTCCAAGTTGACTGACATGAGCCAACAGGACCTCGTTCACTATCATAAAAGCTGTAAATATACCAAATTTATGAAAAATGATTCTAATCCATTACTTCAAAAATAAAAATAGAATTTTAGTTAGCCTAAATAGCCTCAGTTTATTTACGCTAGAATACTTCAGTACGTAAACCGTTGCTCCCAAAGCCCGTATCTGCGCGATGTGTCAATGCATTTACGATATTTTATCTTTTTGGGTCGTTTGGCAATGCATTGAACTTGCCTGCAATTTTTTAACTCAGGATTTGCAACGATGGAGGTGGTATTCGGAGACTTAATTTTTCACATTGCCTTTTAAAAAAGGTTACATGGCGTGAGATCCAGGTTGCTGGAGCCATTCAAACAATTGTAATCAATCTGCCAATAGAGGAAAGAAAGTTTTTGTTTCACAACAGTAATTTCCACAGTTAATTCAATTTTTTGATAACGAGAATTGATTTCTTTGTAGAGCGTGTTCTATTTCCAACATAAAGAACGAAATTTCGAATACAGTTTAAAAAACCTGAAATGCCTCAATTTGAACATGAGACGAGCAACTAAATAATCGAGAATATTTTTACCGATACTTTACAAGTAGAGTCTAAATAATTAAAGGAGGTTTTGGGTTCTGTACACAGCCCCTGTATGCGGGCTCAATTTCAATCTAAACCCAAACATTTGTTTGACTTCTCGTATTTTTATGTACTTTAAGGTTCTGCTATGGTCATCTAATTTTTATTTACTGATTTTGAAAACGCTTCATCCTTTATATTTATTTGGGACCGAAGCATGGTAGTCACAAAATACAAGTGGCTCACTGATTCGTGTAATGTAACAGATACACAAAATTTTCCGAGAAATATTTGATAAGATTCGTAAGTAAACAGGGCGTCATGCGATCCTGTATAATTTGTTTGCTAATTTTTCCATTCAACTCTCTTCATTAAGTCTCAAAAGCTTATTAATTAGAACGAATTTGGGATCTCCTCAAACGCTCTGACGCAGTCTTATAAATTCGTCTGCGCTATGCCACATATAACATAATATAGAGAAGCCAATTTCACAAGGGCTTCTGAAGATTGGTAAACCAAGCACAGTTCTCTGTTCAAAAGTTTCTCAGCATTTTGAAAAGAGCGAACGTCTGAGTCTCACGAAGAATTTAATTAAAGGGACTTAGTTTCAATCATGTGATGATGAATCTTCAAGTCGTATCAGCGATGACGGATTTAATGGAGTGCTGATCTATTTCAGTGGCCGTAGCATCTGTCACATAGACTAATTACATAGACTAATGACCTAGACTAATTACAAGTCAACGTTTGGTGGGTCAGGTATCGATCATGGAGTCGCTGATATATACATATAGAGCACGTGCTAAAATTTCGATAGTATTCCCGTGAGACGTGAGTCAGAAGTATGTCGACTTCAGTCTTCGAGTAGTTTTGGTTCTAAGAACACTGTTACAGAGTATCAAACGCTGAACGTAAATTATACTAATGCATTTAATTAAGTCTTTATAATTCTTACTGTTCTTTTCAGTCATTGCTAGCATTTTAGACAGCTACTGTGATGTAACTATCGGCCAATCAACAGTTGAATAGAAAAACTTAGTAGGTAGCTTTCTTAGTCATGAAAATAATCAGAAAATTCTTCGTTAGGTCAAATTCTTCTCTCAGTTTGACTTTTCTAGAACATTGATTATTTTACGCACTGTAGAGATTACTACTCTACGCGCGATAGTTAGTGAAGATAGGGGTTTACAGAATTTCTTTGTAGATAAAATTCATTTATCAACGCCTCAGAGAACTACCACTGCGGTTATCAAGGAGCTTCCTTGCATCCCGATTGGTGTGAAGAAGATGGATTGCCCCATGTGGAGCGCTTCAATGGAACATGGTATGAGTTTACTGTTGTAAAGAGCCAATAAAAAAAAGATTCGAATAGGGATGATGACAGAACAAGAAACAAATTTGGTTTATTTTGTCTACAAAAAACTAATAAGCAGAAAATATGCATTTACAAGATGAAAAATCAAAACGAGCTGGTTAGTGAGAGAAGGCCGTTCCGGTGAGGAAGGAGGACAGCCTCCAACAGCCCGACATACGTTTTCGTTCAATGAACAGAAAACACCTGGAGATCGAAAAAAAACTTTCGCGGAAGTTGAGTATTATATTCGTTAGTACCAATTATTGGAAATAAAAAGTTTCAATTTATTGCCATTAACTGGCTAATCAATTGAGATTGGTCAATTAAAAAGATATTAAGATCATGAATAACATGGAAAATCAGTTATTTAATCAATCATAAACTACAAAGGTAATCAGCTATCGATCATGAATTACACAGATAATTATATATAATCAGTTATCGATTATGAATTATAAAGGTAATGTCAAGATCCTTCATGCAGATTATGAAGAGGAGTGGGCATATAGAACGCTTCCTTGAGAGATCCCTGACGTTACTTCTGTCTAGTCACCCAGCACCCACTCGTTCAGCGTGCCAAGTGATCCAATTTCATAGCCATTGAGAGGAATTACCTTGCATACAAGCTGGTGGCTTCACCTTTGGCCAGAAGCCTGTCATGGGGAACTTTATCGAAGGATTTTTGAAAGTCGAGGTGTTTTAGGATTAAGGCTTAAGAGCTACGTTTTACTTCCCTTAAAGCAGTCGAGGAGATTCGTGAGTCAGTTTTTTTCTCAGAATCCGTGCTCGGTGTCGGTTACCACGTTATGGGCTTGCAGTCATTTTTTATTCGGACTTTCTAAAAGGCGAGAGTTATCTCGCCTTTTAATCTCTTCGAGTAATCAGGGAGATAAGCCGCCTGGTCCGGTCAGTTTATACGAGCTAGAATGTTGAGCCATTTGTCGACCTCTTCCATAGCAAACTGTCTGTCAGGATTTTATGGATGCCTAAGATTCAAGGTTGAGGAAATTTAGGTAACTTTTTTGATGTCAAATAAGCATTTAGAATTTTCCACATACTTTTTTCCGTTTGCGTTCAGTTGTCTAGGGCGATCAATGGTCAAATAGTGTTTAAATAATCAGTTTAGAGGCATGTACATTAATTCCTTCTCCGCGTTATTTTTGAAGCACTCGAGCTATATGTTCAGGTGACTGTGTAATTTTTCTAAATGCTCGGTTCATACCGGGTGGGTGTCAAGTAAGGACGAGTTATGTAACTCATTTCAAGCTCTTCCATTCAAATAAAAAAATTACAATTTCCTCGCCATGAGTTGAGAAATACTAATCAGGGATGACAGTTAACTCGTCCTTGTCGGAGAACATGCTAATATGCGGGGCAGATGCTAAACATGATTCAGAGCATTACTGTACGCTTCGTGTAGTCAATATATCGAATGTGTAAGCATGATTTACAGCATTACTGTACGCGTCGTGTAGTCAACATATCGAAGTCAGACTAGCAACTTTCAATCAAGGTCAATAAAAGGAAGTGGATTGACAACGATGGTTTACTCAATGACTATGATAATTACAACAATATTTCAAGAAAACATTAGAAACAGAGACGTTGTGCATTTATCAGAAGCGCATGGCAGTGACTTGAATAAAAAATGGACCCAGTAAGGGTTGAAACTGCCTTACTTGAACAACGAGGAATTTGAGTAAAGTATTTACTTCAGCTATCGGAAAGGTTCGTTCACTCATGGATTCCATGAAACGATAACTAATGTATGTTTATTTTATAGCAAACAAGACAGGACCAAGGTGCGTTTTCCGAACGTAACTTAGTATTCTATGGTTTTAAATGAAGTGCTAAAATTATTTTCTCTGAACACACGAGGACTCATGAAGCGAACTATTTTGATAATTAATTACCCTACTGCGTAGTTCCGGTACTAATTTATCACTTAAATGCATCCAAAATCATGTGCCTTTTGGCGTGCATGCTACATAGGGCATGTTGAAAATGACCTCAGAGATGCTTTTTGCTAGAGGCATTGATGATCTTTCACACCGTAATTTCAAATGTACGACAAACACTAATTATAATTACAGTGAAGGACTACAGCGAAAGAGCAGTGTCAAAATACAACATACCTCGGCTGAACTAATCACGATGTGATAAATATATTAAATACCTATAGTTGCTCACCATAATTTGCATAGATGAAAATGTGTCGGTCAGTGGACACAATGCCTTAACTTCTAAACAAATGTCATGTTACAAGTTTAATCTGGGTAGTTTCACTGTGAAATTATAGAAATTGATTGGGGACATAAGTTTGGTTCACCTACTTCTGAAATTGGGCAATTGCGAGACACTGCATGCTCGATCGGCGATACAAGCTTTTCCTCCAATTTAAACATCGATCGCGAAAAATTTAACTAGCACTAAATTATAAACGTATCTAACGACAGCTTAATTGAATATTTCGCTTTCCAAAAGAATGGCATCAGTTTCAAGCATTTCGACCACGGAAAATTACGATTCGAACTATGTGCTTTACCTACAGATTTAAAACACACTAGTTTGAATTTCCTTTTGAACACTGATAAAAAGGGGAACACGTATTATAAATAAATACGACAAATGCTGAAATGTCGCGAATACGTGAAAGCGAAGGAAAATCATGAGGAAATTGAATACCACGTTTGAAAATAACATTGTAAAACAGGAGTGCGTAAAAATTGATATGATATAATAACAACCGAAAATAACGTAAATTAGCTTTCATTTTTAGCGAGTTCTGACTACTTTTTTAAGCCTATGTTTACAGGTGATTAGCACATTTACGGAACCATTAAGATGTTAACCAAATTTTTAATAGAGCTGCAATGATGGAGTTGGACTCAGAAACAGTTTTCAAATGAAAAGTTCAACTATAAATACACATTGTCTTCCCAGTTAGATGAATAGTAAATTTGTACATCAAACAAAACAAATATTTGCTTACAGTTAAAATAATTTTTCATTTAATGGCTAGAGAACACCGATGTTTCATCACATGACCTTATTGCATAATTTTCTCACTCACTTGAACCAAGCCTATATTGTTAGTCTATGTAGATAATAATTTTTCAACTTGACTCATAAAAAATTTCGTTATTGGGCTTCTAGGTCTGCTTTAACATACCAATTTTGAAATAAATCAAGAACGCAGAATAAAAAGATTAGTAAGGTCAGTTATTTCTACAGTTGCTTATCAAGAATTGAGTTCCTCCGTAACAAATGACGAAAAGCTTGCAATGCATATCGGCAGTGAGCTCTTCGAAGAGACGAAAAGATTGGAAATAATTACGAGTACACTATTGGAAAACATCGCTTATACTTCACAGCGGCGATAACCCTTAGAAAAAATGAATAGAAGTAAAAACAGTAATGACCAGGTGAATATTCAGCGATTCAAACACACAAAGAATCCTGAAATAAATGTTCAAGTTGATGATGGATGGCAACAGACAGTTATGACAGTTGACGAAGTGCGTTGACGGAGACGGTTCCGGACATCTTACGAAGCACGAAGATATCAAGTGTGCAAGATCTGTACTTCCCTTCTTCGTTTTACTAACAGTTTATCGATGGTATGCGTGTATTGAACAAATTATTCGCAAATTGGATATATTAGCATAAATTTAATTTTAGGTTCAGGCTACAAATGCATTGTCGTAGTTTTTCTAAGGATTCAAAATACTCCAACCAAAGATATGACATTTTACTGAATTTAACATCTATGTGCATGTGATGAGTCATAATACTCTTAAGAACACGCAGAATTCCTTCCTAGTATTATGTTTTAACATGAAAATTTCTCAATAGCTAATATTTTTACAATAAAACAAGCTACAAAAACGCGACTTCTAGAGGCGAAAGTTGGGTTTCACACGGCTAACTGACATTAGTCAAAATTTACTGTGACGACTAGCTACAGGGTCTCAAGCTACCGTACAACTAAGGACAGATTATGGCGACTCGTACTAGATTTGTAACTTGCGAAACTTAGCTACATTTTCAGGTATTGAAATGCTCTATTCTATCTAGAGTAACGATCATACTCGTTTTTCCATCATAAATGTCGTATATTTTGCTCTAAAATTTTAGCCTTAAAAGGTAAAGTGGGCGGATTTTAAGCTAACAACTTAAGTTTTCTTTCGTACCAGGCCAATGACATTCAAACAAACCTGCTAACTAAATAACATTTCAGCAAAAAATTCAAATTCAGGAGCAATTTTACGTTTATTACAAGCAAAATTAGAATTGAGAGTCGATAGACATCTGTCATTGTCAGTATCTACTTGACTAACTACCAGCACGACTAACTATTCAAAGAGCGCATGGCTAGTGAATACACACGCAAAAAAATTAAAAGGAACCACAAAAGGGCTCTGAACGCCGGATCTAAGAATACAAAATAGACTCACCTATTGTCCACTGGGTTGTGAACAAGAGATAGCGTGAGAACTATTTGTTCTACTCTTAAGTTCTAATCACAACCGCTTTGATAGCAAACCCGGCAGTGTCTCTACAAAGGACACGACTGCTCCTGAGAGGCTCGAGTCAACTCTGTCATAACTCCTGCTAGAAAAGAGTCCGCGGCTACATTTCACGATCATAGGAGGATAAAGGATTCAGCCTTTTTTCCATATTTTCAAAATAAAATTAACATTTACGATCAAATCATTAATAACAGCTGCAACTATAAGAGACTAATAATAGTGATAACAATCATAAAGTAACACTTTTAATTAAAAACAATGATAAATGAAAAATTAGTAGAACATAATTTACACAGGTATTTTTGCAGATAATGACGATACCTATTACATAAGCGCATGTTGTGCCAGGTGAAGAGGTGCCTCAGTTCCTTCCCATCCTCAGTTCGTCATTACCTCCTTACCGACCAAAGTAGTTCGGCAATAAGGCTGCATTTAGTTTTGAACGTAAAACTAGCTACAGCTTCATGTAAGTACATAATAAGACAGTATTCAGCGTTACACGAACAATCATGTACATACGTAATGAGAAAGAAGTTAGCTTTTTAAGAAAAACTTGAAGCATTCTTATGAAAGTGGATTTTTTTACCCATAGAAACGGTGAAGGGTTAAATTGAACTTCAAGATATACTCATATTCTTTTATTACCTGAGCCTTCCTGACGATTCTTTAGCAGGTACTGGGAAATGGAACTTTGCACTGATGCAAGTCGACTACTTTACAATTGTAAAAAAAGTATATACTCATTCTCAAATTGAAGCTTAATACACGAACGAGATTCATTCAGCAGGTGTAAATTCTTTCCACATCGGTCGACCGCGACGACTTTCGGTTCGAGCACTACTGACAATTCAGTTTCTTATGTAAATATAATTTACAAGGAACCGTGTTTAATTAATTCACACTTAGCTAAATCCAAGATGAAAAATGCACTATGAATACAGCAGCTGGAATTCGTATAATTTACCAATTTTTCTGGTCAAAATATTGTAAGTTAGAATTTTGGCGTAATTACTTCTACAATGAATCAAAATCAAAAAAGAAGTTTTTTCTAAAGGTGCATGAGATATTACATGTAAACTTCTTTCAACTAAACTGTCCTGACTGTCGAAATACCTGTTTCCAGTACAATCGCGTGCCCACGTGACAGTAATTACTTCAAAGCTGCAGTAGCAATGACCGGAACGCATGTGACTAGAGTGTGCTGCGAAGAAGCTAACAATCTTTATCCTTTATAATACTCATTATATTAAAGCCATGTAATCTCGAATAAAAAATAAGCAATCGATATTGAATAAAATTAACGGCAAATCCACCTACCGATGTGGCACTTACATAGAAAAGAAATATCGAATAATGGGGCAGTTGGGCACTGCAGTCATCAACAGGGCAGCGAGAAGCCTCAATCGCTGTGACGAAAATAGGAGACGAAATTGAACATTATAACATCAATTAAACTTCTTCAAATAAATTTTATTCAATTTCATAATCTTTTACAACCAAATTCTGAAGTCAACTTTTGTTCGGGAGTACCAATGTGGAAATCAACACTATTATATAAATAAAAGACATTGGTTGTTCGCACACCATCAGTTCGTAAAGTAGACAGTGCGCTAATCAACGAATATAAAAGTGCTGTACAAAACCTGTTGAAACTCTAGATTGAGTATCAAGCCAAACTTTACCGTGACTAGAACCACAAATAACAACGGTTACATAGACGCTCAAATACCTATGCATACGAAACAATTTCTATACAAAACAGGTACAACAATAAAAACTATTATTAAGTGCATGAAGATGAAAATAAATCATTACAGAAATGCGGTTACACTTTGAATACATAATAGACAGAGTGAGAAAGTCGTGATGGCCTGATGGGAAATTTGAGGCAATTTTTACGAAACATATTGGTGTTGGGGAAACAAATGCACTGTCAGTATGCATCCTTTGACAACGGCAATGCTATTTACGGCCCCAAGTTAATGTAATGCCAGTTTTCAGGGTAAAATTAATATTATGTTTATTTCCTCTGTAAAAGCCAATATGCATACCTCCCTTGGCATGTTGAGTTCGAATGAACATAATTTATCGACTTTGTAATCGATCAAATTCAATATTTCCTTGGAAACGAGCGCCAGCTATCCTTCTCGTATTCCTTCAGTTAATTTAAAAAATCTAACACCACAAATTCTCCGATCCTGTGAGGTAAAAATATTACACGAGTTTCATGAAAATCCTTGGATGATTGCATGCGGACTCAAAGTTCCAATGCTTTACGGAAACACAAAACTGCGCAACTCATACTTATGCCGTCAAATTAAAAAAATTGTTTAGGCATATCTCCAAAACCTTAAAAATCTACCAAACCATGTTACACCAGAATTACATTCACTTTCTAAAAGCACGAATTAATCTAAGTCTGAAACTAACACCCGACGTAGCTCAAAACTGATCGTTCATTAACCAGTTTGATTAAGTTAAGGCGTATAAATATCCTCGTACTAGAAAAGTGCAATACAGGAAATCTTGAATGAAATGGGATTGTACGCTAAGCATTGACGAAGTTCTACTGTAACCCTTGACTAAGAAACAGAATGTACATCTATCCTTGACATCTGACGCTCCTGCGGCGTTCATAGAACTCCATGGGTATTTACCAGAGGGGTACCAGAGAGCGGGCTGCTGTGCTATGCTGCTACGTCAACACACAGAGTTTTCAAACAAAGCGCAGTCGATCGTGAGCCAAAGTCACGTTGGTGTAAATGACCCCACTCGTAAAATTTATACGAAATCTTTCTTTCTCGAACAAATAAACTAAAATTTAAAACTTATTACAAGTAAAAATTTTATTTAACATTTTCATGACACTCAATAATTTATTTGCTTCGTCTTAAGTCCGTTGTAAAATAACGATATGTTACTGCAAAGCTGTGAAGGGATCCATTTCCTCCGTAACATTTGCGAGTATTTATCTAAAACATGAAGAGATAATAAACAATAGTAATTTAATTAAAATAAGAAACATTCAGAGTTTTCAAATCGTCGACAAATTACTATCGAACAAATAAGAAAGTGCACAAAAAACGCAGGTAAAGAGAAAAAAAAATCCTACCATTTACTCTTCAGTGAACACCGGTATTCTTCCTTTGAATGAGAAAGTAGCTGTCTATCAGGATACTTTGAAAAAGAAGGATGTCTGAGCTTGAATTATTCGTGCATGCTACACCCAAACGCAAGAATGAACGTTGACCGCCGTGAGGAGACACGAGGACTGGCCCACGACACTGCTGGTCAGGGAGTACTTTCTACACCTTGCAATGAAGAAAACAGATAAATATTTCGGCGTCGGCATGACTTTTCATGTATGTGTTTGTGAAGCGTTATACGTGAAATGACTTGTCAATTTCATACAAGTAACTTCCCCGGCGGTCAGTTAAAAAAATTAAAATGGGTTGCGAAATCAAATTCTTGCATGCTGCACAGATGAAATGAATGTCTTACACACTGTCAAGCCCCAGGGCCCACATAAGCCATTAAAAACAAATTAAAAAGACAAACGGTTTTGTACATAGAGCTCAGCTAAGAAATCACCCTCGACGCAGGCGATTCTAAGCAACGAAAGAACAGGGCAAGGCTATGTCAGCTGCCATTAACATAAAAGCCAGTGGAAAAAATCTGCCTGACACTCAGTTCAATTTGAGCCTACTTAGTTGCTTCCTGTTCAGAAAACAATACACAACAAAGAACGTTGCCAGACCTGAACGAGTCTACAAGGTTCACGTATTTGTGGAAACGCTTGTGCGGAGTAATGCTATTCTGAATTCTTAGCACAGACCACCATTGTTAGCAAGCCCATTCCACGACTACACCTCGAAGGAAAAGCAAAGTGAATGCACGAATAAAATCAGTTACCCGCATACACTACACTTCAATCCTACGGCTAACCGCCGACAAAATAATTCTTAAGAGGCAAAGACAAAAGGAAATACGAGTTATATATAAGGCAATATCATGTGAGAATTCACTTTTAGACGAGAGATGAGATTTAACTCAGACTCAGAACACAACAAATACATGTGTCTGTAACTGATTTGTGTTATGTCGCTTGACGGCTGGTAACAGGAAAATTTTCAGCGTTTTTTTTTTAGGTTTAAGTCTTACTTCGAGAAGTCAGATAAAATGATTATACTGGGGAACACTCATTTTGTTGCATTAAGAGAAAGACC
>VOMN01056523.1:0-18656 GCA_014899125.1 Orchestia grillus
ATCACAATTCGAAATGCATTGCTAATTGTTGGCGACAGCCTACCACACGAAATCGGTCATCTCCATAAGAAAATTTATTATGAAAATCCAACATAACTTTGTTGGCCACAGCCTGCAACACTGACTGAAGTCGATTATCCGTGAAAGAATATTCCGATAGATTCTTATTACATACGCGAATAAAAAGTTAAGAATTTAAGCATGATGAAATTTAGAGCTTAAAACTTGAAAAATTGTTGGTCATCGAACCCAATGAAAAAATAAAGCTTTAATTCAAATAGGTTTTATCGCTTATTCCACCCATTTACGCACCAAAGTGACAACAGCATTTCAACTTTCACACATTTACTAAAAATTGTTTAACGAATTTTACTTTACTTTAGAAGTGCATTCAGCATACGATTTATTGTAAGAAATAAAAAACCACAGCACGAAGAAGCTTTTCAGTTCTCTTGCTTCTCGTTACCTCCAAATTTTGCAAGGCTTGACAGCTTGCCCGAGTAAAAAGCCTCCAATATGGACCGGAATCTATCGACTGACGCCATATAGGTCAGCACCTACAATACCTGTGTTTGCATCGAACTCTCTCTCTACTACTGCCAAAATAGGGACTAGAAATGTGTAACAGATGCCCTCATGACGTGAAAAAATGTAAATTTTCCCTTAAGAACACACACACAAAAAACAAAGAAGCCCCCTGAAAATGGCCAACGTTGATAATTACGCATCACCGTGAATAAAAACCAGAAATCCACACCTGGCAGAACACTTGCATCGTCCGGAGACACTGACCTGGAAACCGCTCTTGATGGGAGCGACGGAACACCGACTGTTGCACTGCTCGCACTGCAGGAAATAGAGACGAGCGTCCTTCTGCAGGATGGTGTCAGACGACCGGCACGTGTGGCACGTCACGTATTCCTTAATGTACCTGACAAAATAATGAGTTTGTCATAATATCGTCAGTACACACGCCACAAAAATTACAATATTTTTCAACTCTTTCGGTCGTGACGGTATCTCTAATAGCAAGGATAATTTTCATATTTCAAACGAAATGTAGCCTTTGGTGAGTTCTATATCTGAAGCACCTGCAGACCTATTCATTCGCCAAAACAAAACGTAAATTGGTAACTCGACACCGTGGCTGCATTTGCCACAAATAACTACCTTCAGTGAAATATATTCTGAAAAATTTAATACCGACTAACTGGACCGAAAGTATACGCAACTCGCACGCACTAATTAAATAGAAGCTTGACCAAAAACTTGCACATTCTGCAGTCCCAAAAAGAAACGAAAAAGTTTCCTTGGATTATAAGCTTCCATGCGAACGAACTCGACACATGAGGTACGAGTAGTATTAGTGGGGTAGCGATTGCAGCGCTGCCGTGACTGACTCAGACTATGTCACACCGGAGGAGAAGGACCTTTTAGTATAGACTGTAGAAAATGAAACAATCCACAGGTGTGTTCCCACACTGGATGCCCTGTGCTTAGAAACAGCAAGTTAAGAATGAAGAGGAAGGAAAGACAAAAAAGAGAGAGCGAAGGTGTGAAAATTGAAGGAAGTAAAATTGGCACGGAAGATGAAAATCCAGAAGGCCCATCTATACCTGAGGTGACGGTGCCCGTCCCCATAGCAAAGGATAGACAAACGTAACATCTATCCTGTGCTCTCTGAAGGGCATTAGGTACAAAATACATTCAAAATGCAGAGCACTGTTTTGCAATTTATCAACTTATTGACGTGAGCACTACCGGACACGGACACTGTTGGACACAGTTTTACGATAATTGCTAACCTGCACCTATGCGACAGAAGAATAAATCATTAAAAACATACGCGCAATTAGGTAGAAACAACGCTGAACATGACCCGTTCAGAACGGTATTCTCGCGCAAGAATTTCAAAAAATAGTCGTAACTTAAGAATGAATGCTAAAAATATGTTGTATCAAGAATAACTGAATATCCTTTGAGTGCAATTAGGAGCACAGTGAGGCACCACCAATCCTATGAATAGCATGTCAAATGAAGCTACAATAATCTCAGCAAATTATACCTACACATCACAGGCAAACTTGGATCTGAGTCGTAATGGCAACATACGAGAAAAGAAGTTATCTGCCCTATGTCACTGGTCGGACACAATGTGTCTGGCGTGCCTGGCTCATGTTACAGGTCAGACACAATTACCGTGTATTGAAGTCACACAAACCCTATAAGGGTTCAATCTATTTGTACCACAATTTAAATCTAAGAGAATAAAACTTAAACGCACACTAAATTTATTTTCATGTTGCTTCGGTTTAGTTGTAACTCCTGAAGTTGTTACAGAATTTTACCCCGCTCAAATTAAGGGGACGATCGTTAGTCTATAAAAAACTTTGATAAGAACAGAACAGCGAAAGTTAGTTCCAGAAGTTGACCTCCCTTATACAAGATGGTAGAATACGGCAAAAAATCTCACCTCCTCAAAACGTTTTCGATTTGCTTCTGCTGGAACCTTCCTTTGATGATGAGCTGGCAGTTACCTGAAGATGTTAATGAGGCAATGAGAAAAATGTAGCATATACATATGCCAGTTGAAAATAAGACACATCGTTCATCACGCGACATAGAACTGCCACCCACTCAGAAAAATTGCGAGAAAATTCTTAGGAAATCTTGACAGCTGTTTTATTTTTCCAAATGAAAACTTCTACTGGGCAATAGAGAGCTCAACGGGACGTTCTACCAAACAACCGAATTTTCAAAAACGCTCACGCAGTAAAATCAACTGCAAGGCAAAGTAACGTAAAAATCAACGATGACCGAATGCAAAATGCATTAATATAACCTTGTCAGTAAACATTAGTACAACCTTTTCAAATCATTAATACAACCTTTTCAAGAAAATACGGCATATAGATAAATTAGACGTCTCAAGCACCTCAAAACGTAATATTATATCTATACTGTCATGGTTTTCAGCAATATTAACACTAACGTGACTGTTTGAACAAAACGTCGTTTTTCATGAAACAAATTCAGGGTCCATGCCCCAATATTAGCATTCCTTGGCGCCTTTAGAGAAATTACATTTTATTTCCCAGTTCATAGTGATACATCCTATTTGTGGACAAAAGTAGATACCCAGACACCAACTTCATATTATATCCACATTTCTCTTCAAGGAAATTTTTTTCTCTGCACGAAGAAGATGAATTAGGAGGTATAGGATTGAGCAACCCTACATGACGTATACAGCTGTCGAGCTGGTACGCCACAACTCCAGCGTGCGACTGACCGTCTATGCTGCCTGACGTGCCCAGCTCGGCCAGCAGGAACTGCAGCACATGCTGGGGTACTCGATGCAGCAGGCGGCAGATGTGCGAGAAGTTCACGAAAGCAGACTTCTTTGACCCAATTCGCAGGACCTGCATACAAATAATAACAAATTAGCATATGATCATTGTGTTTATTGCTCTAAGATTACAGTAGTTCAACTCTGAGAGATCGAAGTCAGCTTTGAAAAATTAGCTCTTTCAATTCTAACATTCAATAAATTCACTAGGTTTTCACGTAGTGCCAAATGCACCCTCAGAACTATGGGTACGTGAATACATGCACGCATTGTCTACAGCTCATTCAAGGTTCAGCTCGCTGAACTGTAAAGGAAGGTCATCTAGTAGAGGAAGGAAATGACTCGTTCAGAACACAAAAATTTATAAATAACTCTGATCTCTCGAAGTCTATTAGAGAGTAAGCGCAATAAAAATTAGCACTCTGATATTTAAAGATTTTCATATATGTGCATATTCTTATTGCGTAAAATTCACAATTAACTGTGAAAACTAGCTGCGAAAACTTGCAGGTTTCAATTTGATACATTATACAGTCCAGCGAAGAAATTTACCCAAAAATATTCATTTTTCACCAAAAAATTTCAATTTACATCAAAAACATTTCCAATTTCCGAGTTCGGAACATGTGAAGATAAGCATAAAAAAAAAGCTTACCATCATTCGTTCACAAGTGATATCAAAAGGATAGGTTTAGCAATAACAAAATAAATATGATTTGTCATGATCATGGATGAATGAATTTTAACAGCTGGACGTAAAGAAGCATAGTTCAAATAGTACGATATAATAAAACACCAATCTAAGACGCACTCATGAATCGTCACTACTTCCTAGTTGGAAAAAATGATAACCTACACAGACGAAATTCACAAGACTCCTGCTATTGTAGACATCGGTGGGTTAAGGAAACCCTAACCGGTCTCCTTAATGGTACACACTTTATACGGTATGCTGAATGTGAGAGCAATCAACCCCGAGTACCTCGCGAAATCCAACTCTGATTGCTACGGACAAAATGACCATAAATAGAAAAGTATCTTACTCTGATTGCCAAGGACAAAATGACTATAAATAAGGAAGTCCATAAGATACAAAATGGGGTCTTACCATAAACACGTAATTAGTCTAATGCGCATAGGAAAGCTTTAGAACAAACAGAGCTCCATAAAGAGCATCCCAACCCCTGACGATGACCACCAAGGGGCCCGATTCCAACCAAAATCCAGCACACAACCCACATGTGGAGGCTTCATGATGAACCTCTTCTTCTCTCCGGCCGCCATCTCGGGGTTCTTGAGGCGCAGCTGATCGAAGGCTCTCTGCAGCAGCTCATCGTAGCTGTAGTCGCGCTCGCTGTCGCCCCAAGCATCGTCTGCATCACGCATCACAATTAGTAATACAACCAGTGTAATTGCGCAGGCTAACGAGTCATTCAAGCAGATCATGATAAGGATTGTAATAGCGAATTAATAGTTTCCATGATAGTTTGGTCCTCTGAAGTTTATATCAGCATCGATAATTTTTTCGTTCACTCAGTGGGCTTTAACTGCAGTTCCCAACAAAGCTGCTAACAAGCCCATTGTAGCTAAATGCAAGGAACGTTCACTTTTATCTAAGGAGGCGCAGCTCTACTGTGTTGCTACTGGACGCGCTAAATAATTTCTATAAAAGAATACAGCTAAAGAAAAAGCCTGAACTTCAATAGATAGATGTATTTACAGACTCTACATGTTATCATGCAATGAAATTGATACGAAGCAATCCATGGCTGAAATTCTAGGTTAGGGAGTGTGTATGTCAATGCCAAACACTTTTGAGCATAGAAAGTCCTACCATCTCAATTTAGAAAATCGCACAGCGACAGTTTAGAAAAGGACACCGTCTCAATTTAGTAAGAGACACCGTCTCAATTAAGTAAGAGACACCGTCTCAATTAAGTAAGAGACACCGTCNATTAAGTAAGAGACACCGTCTCAATTAAGTAAGAGACACAGTCTCAATTCAGTAAGTGACACAGTCTCAATTCAGTAAGTGACACTTTCCTTTTGTATAAAGCGACTTTCTTTTAAGAGGAAGCAAAATTTCCATCTTCCGCGAAATACCAACTTCAAATTTTTGGAAGTCAAGATTTTGTTCCCTAAAGAAATGACAAATGCTCATCTTAGACACAAAAGCTCAATCATAATAAAACTTCCGCGCTGGGCGATAAAGCACAAAAGCGGTCACCAGGGAGACGTTCTCCCGGGCAGCGTTCCAACTCCCTGGAGCGTCCCACCTGCTACTGCGTCACGAGGACATCTCCGTGTGCGCGTATGAGTACCGTCGTACACACTGGTACTCCATATCAAAGGAAAAGAGTTCAGTGAGCATATGCGCGCAAAAAGAACACATTGCATGCAGGCGCATGTAGTGAAGTTTCTAATGAACAGCGCTAACGCAAAGTTGTCAGCTAAAGAAATTAATATAATTCTCTAAGTAAAACTACGTGTCGTCCCATTGACATCAAGAAGGTAAAAATTGAGAAGAAAAAAGTGCGACAGACAAATAGATTCAGAGTAAACTATGACCACTGGCTAAACAATTAAAAGGGAACCTTTTAAATGCAGCGTGCTCTACAGTCACACGCAAGTCACATAATGAGAACCTTCAAGATTCAGGTGAAATGTACAAGAGTTACGGAGTTAGAGTTGTTATTGCATGGATGAAGATTGAACGACCAAAATTAAGAAAAATATTATAAAATTTGCTGTAAAATAAAGAATTCGTACCTAGAAATTTTCAGTAAACTATCTTGGGAGTTGGATATATAGAAAACACTCAACTAAAAATTCATTAGAGGGGGAAAATGGATGATTTTTCACATCCTTATCTTTTAATTCGTAATACCTTTGCACGTGTTCAAGTCCGTAAGAACTGGAAGCCTGCGCCTAGCATTTAGAAATAAATTGCTCGATCGATCATACTGATGATCCACTGAAAAGCCAGGACAGTTCTACTGACATTCAAGCTGCAGCAATGAGAATATTTCGGAGACAAAATGATGAAGATGAAGTGAATGGATATTAGGTTAAATACCACTGATTCAGGAGAGGGGTCCATGATTAGGTAGGTAGACGTTCTACATGTCGGAGAAAAAGGAAATATAAATCTTAGAATTAAATTACTTAGTTTTTCTGCAAACGTTGCTGCCTCGAAAGCGTGAAGCCTAAAATGTTTTGAGGCAAGAGCAAAACCTAATTTATCGCATCATATTTTCTGCTAATTCGGAAGGTAGTCTAATAATAAATAAAAACCCTGGGGCCATGTGGATCTTTTTGTTTTAGGGGAACATCAATGAACATCGTCATCCTGGCCCACTTGTTTGTTACAGTGAAGTCCTAAGGAATTCTTGGACTGAACCTGCACCTCAAATAAAAAGCTCCGAAAACTTTCCCTTTCCCCTTCAGAAACCTCGAGTTAAGATAAAAATGCGTACACACAGGTTGGTATGCTGAAAATCGCAATTCCATTGAAATTTTCTGAATTATGTACAATTTTTTAACGTTAACTACATATTAGATGCTGGAAAAGCAAACCAACCGCATCAAACCGTCCTAATTTTCAAGGTTATCCAAACGACAATGTCACCCACATGGGCTGGGTAACGCAGACAAACTAAGAAAACCAATCAGAATTTAACACATCGCGATTAGTAGCCATGCTCGGCATAACGAACAAGATGTACAAAAATATCTTCACCACGAAACCTGCGCACAAATTCGAGCAAAATTCAGCCGACAAGATGGCAGGCCAAAATAGAACTATAAATTGGACTCATTGTGACACGGAATACTGCCAATAATGCGAAGAATCAGAAATAGTGAAAGTATGAATAATTTCGCTACTACTCTAGTGCATCCATATTTGAATTTCAAAATTGGAAAATCTAAAGAGCAAAGATTAAAAAAACGACACATGCTCGTCAGTCAAAAACAGAATTCGAGAACTAAATATCAGCTTATACCTCAATGACGTAGCCTACATCAGAGCTATACCAGGCTATACCAGTGTATTTCAGTAACGCTCAACAAAAAGCAGTTTTAAAAAATCTTGCTATATTATTCCTTTGCTGGTCTGAGAAGCCTCTAGTCAGTCATCGCTTTTTTTAGTAAAAGGTACAGGTTTTGGATTCATTATTTTGAGAGAATTGATAACCGAATTCTAGATTAGGTCACTATTTAGTTTAAAGCTCCTTATCCACATAAAATGTGATCTAAAGAGAGTGAAGAAAAGGGATCATTTAGTACTCACTATAGAGAATCGAGAATCTATGCACAAAATGAGTTTCCAGGATCCTCTACACATAGAACAATAAGAATGAAGAGGAAAATACGACTAGGAAGAGATAGCGGAGATATGAAAATTGAAAGAAGCAAAGCAGACACGAAAGATCAAGTCCCTACGGCCTATATATAGCTAAGGTAATCTAACAGTGACCCTCTGGGGCACTGACGCCAGCCCCCATAGCATAAGATAGACAAATATAACTAACCTAAACCTATTACCTACCTATCCCATGCTCCCTAAGGGGTAATTGAGTTTCCACCCCAGATCTTTTCACTTCCAGATTTAGTGTTTATTTTACATCTTTCGACAATTATTAAAAGTACACACAAAAATTACCTAGACGGTGATCAGTCTCGTAAGCCACCTGAGACGAAGAACATCATGAACTAGACCAACTGATCAAACAATCTAACATAGGAAAGGACTAGCATTTACCAGCAACAAAATCGCTCATTTAAACATTGTTCAGTATAATTCACTGAAATGAATCTAATCAAGACGTTGACGAACCTTACCACTCAGAAACACTAATTTCTAAACATATTACAATGGCTTAAAAAAGAACAGAACAATAATACTTCTCCAGTGAAAGAGACTGTAATGAGGTACGAGTAATACGTACTGTGAAGGCCCAACCCTGCTCTTCCTCGCCATGCAGACATAATCAAAATGAAGCAAATGAAGCAGAGGAATTACATGCACATGAATATTAGGTAAGATAATCAAGAGAGTAATAAAGAAAGAACCTTCATCATCCTTCGAAGAAAGTCGATCTGAGAGAAGAAAAGACGCGTCAATTCCACACACAACATAGAGGGGGAAGTTGCTCGCTAAAGATGATGGACCAAATCTTTGTGAACCAGTCCTCCCTTCCCTTCCCATAGAACACTAGGACCTTATTTCTGATGTGCTTTCTAGGAAAGCACATCAGAAGCCCAGGCCGCACTGGTGTGCCACCTTTTGAGAATGATGGGTCTAATTTACTTTTCCTAAGAGTATCGTTCGGGAACAAAAGGCAAGCGCGCTACCACTTGCGCTGCCGAAGAGCCGGAACAATACCTAGCCCATGTCATGGATCTCTAACACCGGCATAAGTGTCATCTAAGATGAACTTGTGCGTAGACGGTTAGACGCAAATCCCGACGATATTCACGAGAAGGAGACCAGCTTTGCGACGTCGATGTCAAAGAGCTCAAACACCGCAACAACCGCGCAGTTAATTACTGCCTTCCCGCACTCGTGTTCCAGTACTGGCATGCACATACTCAAGTGGGATTTATAACTCCTGTGGCTCCTTATAACTTAATACTGGAAGAGGACTAGTGGGGAGGACGAAGAAGTGTTTTAGCTGTGCCTCACTTCTACCTTGAAGCGTCACTAGTTTGAAATTCTTGCGTAGCAAACCTATCAAAGATAGCTATTATTCCGTACTCATTGGACCGAGTAACTAACTCTTAAATTGAGAGCAATTCACCATCGGACGCAAAAACTCGTTACGTAGCGACACTTGATTTTTAAACTTAAGGAGCACCTACTGCTCTAGATTTTTCTTCATAATCGGAGATTGAATCACTTTAACATACGGTTCTTTACCCAACACAAGATTGCAGATAAAATCAATATGAAATAAGACTACGATAACTACGAAAGAAAGAATATCTGCGCCACGCTACCCCTCACAAGTCAAGTGCTAAAGCATGCTTGAAACGCGTAAATTGATTTAGTTATCTCGCAGTAGTAGTAGTACACAGTCGAGTATAAGGGAGCAAATCAAATTCAATGTGTCATACAATGGAGTACTTCTGTTGACACAGCCATCCAATCATATGACAATGGAGGTGCAGTGGCACGCACTTGTATAAGACCACACATTGAAACTTGGTCACCATGATACAAAAATTCACATAGTTACACCCACTTCAAGGAAGTCTTTTCTGTACTCCAAGAAAACGCGGTGAAGCCACAATAGAAACCAACAGAAAAAATAGATTCGATTTCTTCGGTCGAGACACTGCCATCATCCGAAGCACCCACGTCACCCGCACGGCACGCGCATAGAACTGCTCCATGAAAAGGTTTCGAAAATTTTCGTTCCGTTAAAACTATACACACTATCATCAAGAATGGGAAGCTGCTATTTCATGTACTGAATGAGGATTTAGAATTGAAAAGTAGAAAGTCTGGTAATATAATTGTCAAAGTGTCATTCACTTGAATTTATAGCAATCAAAAATTTAAAATGCAAAGACTGCCTGATTTGAGTAACAACTTGGACTAAAAAATCCTGACTCGAGTACCACACGGGTTATCAAAGCACACACACAATCTGTGGTTGAAATGAGGCAGTGAATTTCTGAGACACTGAGTTCGCGTCATCAGCGGGAGGCGCTCACAACCCTAGGGTATAACCATGCAACATAAATGCACTTTATGGAGGTGTGCAGGATATTTAAGACGGCAACACTCAAATGGTCATTCCAGTGAGGAGTAATGCAGTCAAAACTCACCTGAGTCATCAGGCGCATGCGCCACGCACTCATCTAAATGTGAGCATGGGAAGAGACGAAGCACCTCAAGTTAATCGAGCTTACAATCTACGCAAGTGAAATACTTCTGTGTTAACAATTATTGTTCTTATGAACGGAATTCTATTAATGAAATAGTAAATTATTTATGATAATACTAATGAATATAATGACTACTTTTCGATGTTATTATCAATATTATTGATGGAAACAGGGCAGCATAGATGGTCAAGATACTGTACACGATTATAGAGAAGTTAGCATATTTTGAGACAGTGGTTAGTAAGGATAGCAAGACTTTGCAACGAGAAACATGCATTGCTTAAAAAGAACACTATTTTGAAATAAAAAGATGGCTAACGTTACAGCACATGTTACACCCTCCACACTGAATGTTTCGGTTGATACGTATAACGAAAATGTTAAATAATCACCGAGGCGTTTCTCACACTGAAAGTTAGGAGCAAAATTCGCACATGAACTCAGCACAACTTGTTGTCTCACCCATTTCTCTGTCATCCAAGTGACTGTCCTTCTCATCCTCTGCTATCAGCTTCTCAATGTCCACCTTCTTCTTTGACTTCGTCTTCTTCTTTTTAGACGTGTAGTCAAACTCGAGGTCCATCTCCAGGTTGGCATTGTCCACTGTAAGAGTATCACAACATTAAAAATATGAACAAAGCTATAGAATAATTGGAGTAATTTAAAGTAAAATTTTAATTGGATAGTGTAACCTACACTGCTCTTGTGATGCATTACAAAATGACTGCCCTCTTAGAAATGTAAGCTGTACAGAACTAAGCCTTGCATCATCAAAAGATAATCACTAACAATCAAGACTAAAACATACTGCTTTATTGCTGATGAGTGTAAGAATACAGAGAGAGCAAATATCTTCATTTCAAGACAGTTTGAATATCAAAATTGTAAATTGAATTTTATCAATACCTTTTCTGTGGAAAAAAAAGCTCATGTTCATCAAGCTTTCTTAATGCAATGCCACACAGTTCTAAAGATTCCAGTCGAAATAGTACTAACTTCCAGTCCCCAATATAACATACTTCAGAATCTGCACATGTGCCAACCAGCATCACTTGAACTACAGGAGATTTACAACAAATGGGTTAATAAGAACACTTAGCGTGCAAGAAGCACTCCCAGAAGCATACCCTCGTCAACAGGCTCCTCAGGCACCTCAGCCTCTGCAGCAGTGCCAGTCGAGGTGACGTTAGAGTCTAGAGCATCATTTAGCTCATCAAAATTGAAGGGCTTCTTCTTCTTTTTCTTGATTTTCCCAAGAAATTCTGTATCTGAAAGTATAAGTGAAAATTGGAATAAAATGTATGTTTCGGGGTTAGACAATCTTCATAGCAATAAGATTTTTAATTTAGTGATGAACATTTCCACTGAACAATTGAAAAATTCAAAAGCTTAGAATATAATGTTTATGCTTCCTAGCAAACTAGCATTTGTAAGTGAAAACAAATGAGCAAAAAGAGGGATGCAAGAAAGAGTAATTTTAGCATCTGAGCCGAAGCCATTGGACTCGCATTTTCATGTCGTATGAATTGAAAGGCAGGGAGGTTGCGGGCTCATTGGAGATTAACGGACTTTCAATTGACTGTTGATGGTAATTAAGAGGGATTGATCCACTCATTTTTAGAAAATTGAAAATCTTGCTTTGAACAAAGCATATATTAACCTCAAATTACACCCTTGTTATATGATGACAAAATTTCAAACGTAACACATCAGACCTTTGCCACCAGTGCAGCTCAATATGTGGATGGCAACAACTTCACAAGAGTCCATTGATTTAAAATTGTGACAAGCTCTCAGTGCAGCACCTCATTATCCTTAATCCTAAAAGGACCAACTTGTTTTTGAATTAACAAAATAACACACAACACTTGTCCATATCTCATATCTACTGGACTTCTATGCATAAAGATGTTCAAAAGCAGAAAATTCATCTAACTTTTGAATCACTAAACTGCACTAATTCCATCATTCTGCCCCTCAAAGATAGGATGCTACAGGGTTAGCTACATGGCATGCCAGATGTGACACACACTGAAATTCCCAATACATAGATAATACTGAAAAAATTCCTATTATGAGGACTGCTGACTACAGGTTTAATTTATCTACATGATGTTATTAAGTATATTAAGATCAGTTCTATTTTTATCCATCACAACTGAGTTACTGTATCTAATCATGGAGTGAAGTGTCACAAAAGCTCATGCAGTGAAGGGTTTACAGCAGCCTTTTTCATAGCACAATATGTAACTTAAGGAAATTGTGCTACACTCAACACTGAAAATATGAAAAAATTGATGCTTATTATGATTATTTAGTAATCTAGTATGAAGTAATTATTCAGTAGTTAAGTTCAAATTAGCTAGAGTAATAAGACATCCAAGTGCCCTTCAACTTTAATTCAGAGTAGTAAGCATGGTACTCCAAACCTGAATGATTACTAGATCACAAACACTGCATTTTTTACAAAGTACTTGATTGAGAATGCTCAAGGAAATTTAACTCAAAAATACTATATAAATGTAACCACATATATTAAAACTTTAAATGAATACTAAATTAGAATACTGCATTTACATAACATTTACTTGAGAATCCTGCTCACTTTAACAAATGCTTTTTTAATCCAGTAAAGTTATTTGATAATCAATAACCAACAAGTGTCACTTCTAAAACAATATCTTGACAGGCAATTTCTCAAATTATTTTTACTTTACTTCACACAAACAATATTTGCTGTTTAGTTCCAGTTTTACTCATCAGAGGGAAACTCCAATCAAGGGTGACAGTGAGGGGCACCAAAAGGATGCAAAATTTCGGTAGCCCAAGATCCACAGCCTAATAAGCAGGAGCAAGGAAACTGCATCTTGAAGCCAAAATTGTAAGGTGAATAGTATATTACATCTAAAAACCAGAAGAAACACTAGTGCAAGAAGTGGGTTGCATGGCATCCTGACCTGTTGAGTTCAAGACACTGAGAAGTCTTACTGGAGCTCATGAATTCTAATGAATCTTTTTCAGCTAGAAATTGTTTCTTGTCTACAGACATATTTCTTTCTCAGAGAATCAGCCAACATCCAACCTACCTACATCTTTCATCATCCAATATGCAAAAGAATTTATAATAAATAATCTAGGATGAATACTGAATCTGCATTTTAAAAGGTTTAGACAAACCTGTTAACAGAGGTAAAGACTCACAAATAGCTTTAGTTTGAAAAACATTATAGCAACAAATAATCTAGGATGAATGCAGAATCTGCATTTTAAAAGGTTTAGACAAACCTGTTAACAGAGGTTAAGACACACAAATAGCTTTAGCTTTAAAAATAATCATCCAAAAAAAGATCACAAACAAGAGATTCATGTGAATCAACTTTTATCTGAACACTTGCCAGTATTAATGTAAAGCAAAATAGAATTCTTGCACAACAAATCAATACTATGAAAAAGACCAGTAAAATTTCATCAAGTCTACCACTCACCATCATGGGCTTCTTCTTTGCCATTCTCAATGCCATTTGTGGCATCAGCAGTGGTGTCTGGAGATGCCTCTGTCAAGGCTGCCTCCAAATTGAATCCTGTCTTCTTCTTTTTCTTCTTCTCAGTGAGCTTTGGCTCAAAGATCTAGAAAAGATAGACCGAAAAATTATATTTTACCACACGTACATTTACTTTTAGAACAAACCAGTATACGACCCAATGCAATGCAATAAAGAAGACAAATTTGCACTACTTGGAACCTACACCAATAATTTTAAATGACATGAAATGCATCCCATCCATATCAAATGCATTTGTTAATATGGGTATTAGGTAGAATTAGCACTAACACACCAAATCACAGAAGAAAAGCTTGTACTCTCCATGCAAATTATTCTTTTCAAAGAAATATTTCACTCTACATCAAAGATTTCAAACTTTTATATACATAAAAATTTGCACAAAAAATTTCAACACTTCATGGATTTCACCAGCACTAAACTGGCCAGATTTGTGAGGATAGGTTTTTAGCACAATAATTTTACTTATTACTATGACATAGAAAATTTGTACAACTGTGAATTGCTCAGACACAAACAGTGAAAAACAAACTAGGCAAAATTAGTCTAACTACAAGATGCTACACTTGCATGCTCTTTTGACTAGTTTGTCAATTTTAAAACCCAAAATAACTTTGTTCATGCTTCACTAAAAAAAATCACTGTTAAAGCTGTTATACTTTTAAGCATACCAGACTGCATAAAGAGAAATGACTAATGACTAGTGCAAGTTGAGAAAATATTTGGCTTTAAAAATGATCAAGAAACTTTGTAGTGCATTTGTAGATCATTTCTGTATTTTCTTAATGATGTGTCCACATTTGTGTTCTTTTAATAAGGAATTTTAGGTTATTACTAGACAACCTATGACCTGTCAGGTCAAATTATATTTAAATCATGAATTGCTAATGAAATTTTTATTAAGACAACCCACTTTTAATTACAACATTCTTTGTACAACTTGAATTAAAAAAAAATCTTCCAATAAAAGCATCAAAAACACTAAAAATTCTCAGCAAAAACTCAAATCTTATGAGCAAACCTACGCAGCTAAAGTTGGCATCCACAATACAGGATTAAACAACGAGTATAAACTTTGAATATCTCAGATCCAATAGACAAACGTGTTCACGGTTTCAAGCAAGCAAGACGACCAGAGTTTTAGTATTATATAGATAGATAATTTATCTCGTAGTGCTTTTAGTTCATGCATTTATGAAAGCTAACACCAGAGAGTGACAATTGTAAATACACTTTTGGTAGTTTAACAGAAAAGAATATTCTACATCAAAAAAGGACCATTCAAATAAGACATTTGGTTACATGAATATAAGCATTGGAAGCATTTATTTGCTGTTGTATCTACACATAGGTCCATAATATTATAAATTGCTATCATAAAAGATACTTCATTAGGAATATTTTTATAAAGATTAACTTAAACTAATCATTGTAAATCTTAGGCTAATCATTTCCATCTATGATACATGATATTAAATATGTCATGGCTCACTACAAACTTATGAATTTAAAGATCAATAACAATACAGCCAAAATTATTAGTTAGATTAAAGATCCATACCCATATATAATGTGACCCAAAGAGAGAAAAAGAAAGCACCAATAGGTATAAACTTTAGAAATATGGAATTTGCGCAGATGTATTTTTTCACTAGATTCCCCATGAATAGAAATAGTAAGTTAAGAAGGAGGAGGAAAAAAAAATGAATAATCAGAGAAAAAGGCCCTTAAATGGAAAGAAGTAGGTGAAGGCAAAAGATAAAAAATACCAAACACCTGCCTAAAGCAGAAGTAGCCAAACAATTTTTCCTCAGGATATTATTCCCCATTGCATAGGACAGACAAATCTATCCCTATTGCCTACAACCTATCCTAAGCTCTCTAGAAGGGGCAATAAAAGTGTATTGCAAGAACTACCAAAAAAATAAGAAGATGATAAAAAGTTGCAGTGGGAAAATCAATTCCAAACAAATTTCACCTTTAGTTATTTCAAATGTCACTACAAATGGTTATCCCAGAGTGACAAAAAAATTGAGCATTTTGTTGACATCAACTTGCTACAAATGGTAACTCCAAAGTGAACACAAATTAGACCATCATTATCTTCAATTAAAATGGTAGCCTCCAGGATTTCAAAACCCAAAAAGTTCAAGATCACAGATGCAAAGACAGATCCCAATGACAAAACTATGATACTTAATTTCTTGGCAGAAATTTTGAATTTAAGGAAACACAGCTAAAATGATTAATTGCAGAACAATTAGCCAAGCTTGGGGCAATAGTGAGTTTAAATATTATACAGAAAAATCATCAACAAATGAAAAGAGGAACAAGATATAGTGGGATAATGAACTCTGATAAAATCCTGGCAATGATTTTATGAACTTCAAACCTGCTACAAAATATTGAACTCTTAAGACTGACAAACTAGGACCTTTAGATACCATCAAACCTATCAAAAGCAAAAATCATTTGCATGCATTCATATTATTATATTTATCTATTTATTATTAGGGTCATACATTTTTCTCAAGTAATTCTGTTTTCTGTCTCATCTTAAAACACTTCAGGAGCTAATTGGATGATGCACTGCAAATTTAACTATACTTGAATCTTACCAGCTGTGGAAGTACTAAATAATAACTTCAATACAAAATATATCACAAGATAGCCATCAAAATTGTTTTCTTTATATAATTGAAAATTTATACATCGAGCCAACTTCAGAACAAATCCCATAAAGTACAAATACTTTAGTAGCAAACTCAGTAGCATAGTTCCCAAGTCATAGCAGAGTATTGAATTTCTAATTTCAGAGTGAATGGCAGTTACTGGGATTTACTGCCATTTTCCATGTACACTAGGTAAACTTTGCACCTGGCAATTAGTTATCAAGTTACCAAGAAGTGGAAAGCTTCAACGACATTTAAATTTTCTCAGTAATTGAAGAGTTATATAAGACAAATAATTCCTTTTACAATTCAATTTTGACAAGTAACACAGCCCTTCAATGCCTGCTCCTGTAGGTTCAAGTTGATTGATTACTACATTCTTTCATTTAAATCAAGGAGCTCCTTTTGATAAAGTGCACAAATTTCAACTAGAGGCTTAAAATCACAATTTGGGGCGCATATCATACAATTAAAACTACAACAAAACATCAGACACCAACAATGCTCAGAACACATTCTGCAAACAATGCAGAAACGAAAATTATACCAAACATCTAAGTACAGAGACATCCAATAAAACCTATTGAACCAGCCAAAATGCCGTGCATTATAGAATTGACTTCCTTGAGCAATTTAGAAAGGCTTTTCAAATCATACTTCTCTCAATAATATATTAAAAGCCAATTTCTTGAAACATCGCAGTTACGGCACATAAAAAGGTTACATCGTCGTTTCTTCATACCTGGTAGTGACACAATACAAAATTACTAGACAGGAAAATAAAGAAATTCACGTACCGCATCATCCTCCGCCATGATTACGGAGTCCTTATATTTGTCAGCAAAATCTCTCTAGTGTAGGATTCACAGTCGCCAGAAAGAAGTGAAGAGCTTGACTTTCGCTCAAGGTTTCATCAGCAATTATACATTACAAGACTCAAGCTTGTATTTCAGCTCTAAACTGTAGTGCTAACGACATACGCAACTGTTGGAGAATCCCGTCGCGGACCTTCTTTTATTGCAAATATTTGAAATTCAATAAAATTTAATATGATTTCAAACATTTATTTACTACAAGTTATTTACATAGGATGCATTATCAAAATAAAGAGAGAAACGCACCTTTTATACAACTATTAAGTAGTTTTTACATTACGCATTCCTCATGATAATCATAAACAGGAAAGAATATTTTCGAAGTCAACTACGAAATTATAGTGATAAATTCACCTACAATAACTTTTAGTAAGTATAGAATAAATAAACCCCGTTAAATTAAAATATGAATACTTTCCTTAACACACAATTAAAATTGGTTGATATAAACACAAGTCGGACTGAAAACGAGCATTTAAACGAGCATTGAGACATGGAGTTGAACTAAAATCGAGCATGTGAGCTCCATGGCGTATTGCTAGCGTGATGGCCTCGTAATCGAGAGGATCCTGGTTCAAATCTCGGCTCAGTCGTCGAGGTATTTTCACGTAAGCGGGGAATACTTTCCATGGAAAAAGAAATTTAAGCCACACACTCCTCACATCCCTCACCACGCCAGTAGCTGTGAGGCAATGAAAACCCAAGGGTAAAACGTGCTGGAATTAATGAAGGTTCTTGAACACTGGGGGACCGGAGGGCGGTTTCTAGACACCGACCGAGGTAAAAAATAGCCTACTGGGTGTAAAATGCCAAGAAATTCCAAGATTGAAGAAATTATTTCATTTACCTCTTATTTCTCATTTATTCTAGATAGAGAGCTCAAATTACTCTCAAACGAAAGCTCTTAACTTTTTCGATTTGCACATACACAAATTAACCCCAAATTGCACCCTCGGTGCGAAGACGGCGCGATTCCACCACATACGTTTTACGCGAGCCCCCATACGTTGTTTTACTAGATGAAGTAGATGACGTGGGAAAAATTTCGACCCAGTTCGAATGTGCATCCACAATCACGTGAAGAAATTTCCTATCTATTGGACCAGCATAGTCGATGTGCACTCGGTGGCAGGGCCGCAATGGCAATTCCCACGGATGTATTTCCGCTCTTGAAGGAGCTGGGCGATTGCTCAGGCATTTCAAACAAGTCTTACTGGTTTCTCCTAAATCCTTATCTAAGTTAGGCCACCACACACAGCTACATGCCAACTCCTTCATCCTAGATGATCCCGCATGACCCGAA
>VOMN01056529.1:0-11445 GCA_014899125.1 Orchestia grillus
AGATGACCAGAGTTTTAGTATTATACTAGATAGATAGATTGCTAAACTGGTCGATTTTTGTCTCATCTGATCATAGAATATTATCAAAAAAGTCATCTCTTTTGTTAAGACCAATTGAATATTGCAATCGAAATGCAACATGTTCTATCTTGAGTGCAACATGTTCTATTTCTAAGTCGGACTTCTCGAGCAGCGCCTTTTTTCCGGCATTCTTTACGCAGATCATCGCTGATGGTTTTCTTCGATTCGTTCACACTTGCTGATGACAAATGTTCTGCTAATTCTCGGCGAGATATCTGAGGGACTTTCTTAACCATTTTGACAATTTTAGAGCGATCCTCGTAGTGATAGTTTACCTGGAGCACCCGATCATACTTTATTCACCACAATACTTTCACATCTCCATTATTTCAACGGCCTGTACAGTGCTAATAGAAATAAAGAATTTCCTGGAAATTTTCTCGTTACCAGTGCCAGCCTTGTTTTCCTCTGTAATCATACTTTTCTCACTTGAATACAGTCTTCCTTGGATTTTGGCGTCGTGAGAATTTTGTGACTTGTTACTTGGACAGTCTGTTATCTCACTGGAAACCAAACCGGCCAATGTACCATTCTAGACTACGTAGACTGTTTAGGAATTCACTAGAAAACGGAAGAACAAAATTTCGTTCATTTTTGACGTGCTCGTGGTACTGAATTGAGTGATTCGGGGATTGAAAAACTTCGTTACCAGTAACTATTTGCCGCCCTGTTTTCCCATTCTGGTTGTTGTTTCAACGTTTTCAAATAAATTCGTTTTCACTAAACATTGCCTATTAAGTTTGATCCTGCTTTTTCTTATGTAGGACTCACAATTCTCGAAGATTTTCCGAAAAAAGTTTAATAGCAAAAAATGGAAATTATTTGGTTCATTACGATGAATACTTATTTGACCCATTGTAGGTCTTCAAATCGTTCTTTCAACGGTAAAAACTTATAGGAGGAATAGGATAAAATGTCATCAACGTCTCAGCTACAATAACTCATTATTGCATAGGGTTCAATTTTCTTGACATTTGGTGACAATAATAACTAATAAATCGATGGTAATAGCAAAGCATTCTTCTTCCAATGATCACCAATACCATGTCTCGGCATTTTTCAAATGGAATGACTCATAAATGAAACAACAATAAAATAAAACTAATCTAACTTTAAATGAAAGCGTACAGTACATCATGACCGCTCACCGTGGTCCTGTTTGAAGGACCACATAATCTTCAGAGGAAGCTTTCCAAAGTTTCCCCCCCAGCCTTCACCTCCGATATGAACGACCTTCTAGCAACCAGTCGCTCTCCAAATTCAGCAAGAAACACTTTCAATGCATGAATAAGTTAACTAACCCCTATCCAGGCTAGGAGAAGTTGACTCGTTTAAACACAACTCGAATGTTTCAACTTTCTTCGTGTGAACTAATCAAATGCTCCCTTTAAAAAAACCCTGGCAGGAATTGACTCATTCCTCTTTGACCTCTCTTACACGCCGACAATTCTCGAGTGTACTCACCTACGTCTGAACAAATTGAACTGTCTAAAATGCGCATTTTCAGCAGGAAACCTACCGAGGAGGGAGTCAGGACCACAAAGGCAGACTTAACAAACACAGAGCACGCCGCTCACCATGAGCGTGACCCAGAGCTGGAGGGTGTCCACCCTGACGTGCATGTTGAGGGCTGTGAGACCTGCGGCATGCACGGAGCGGTCGTCCAGCACACGGTATACGGTGACGAAGGGCAGCCCAGGCACCCCCAGCCACGTCCCCAGAGGCAGCATCATGCTGTCACCCACGCTGGCTGGCTGCAGGCAACAGAATTAGTGGTAGCAGTGGTAAAGGAGGTCGTATAGAATTAGTGGTAGCAGTGGTAGAGGAGATGGACAGAATTAGTGGTAGCAGTGGTAGAGGAGGTGGTATAGAATGCAGCTCTTCAGTGACTCTCAGACTACGTCACACCGAAAGAGAAGGGACTAATTAGTACGGACTGTTGACCACAGGGCACTCACTAGGTTGGGGGTGTTAGGGAGGGTGAGGGCGGCCAGGTTGTGGCCCTCCACGTGCAGCCAGACGTCGTGGCTCTGGCACACCTCTTGGATCCGCGTCACGTTGTCCACACCTCCGAGCACGCCACCACCTGCCACGAGTTCGCCACAATTTAACAGGACCTGCACCCTGGAGTTCTTGTCCAATGGCTACATGAATTAAATTTTACTTTTCCCCTAAAGTGAAAAGGCCACATCACGATGACCGCACTCACATTTTTGAACTTTAACTTGAAATGCGCGCGAGGGGCAGGCGGAGCTGTTACAGCCCACAGTTCCCTGTAGTAGTCGCACGTGCTACAACAAGTTGGCTTCCCTAGAACAATTATCAGTAAACCAGACTTGTCCTAGAGCTTTTGGGCAACGGGCACATGAACTCAAGACCCTTATTCTCCTAAGTTGCTTCAATTGTATACATAACCGTACCGTCCTATCCTAAGCTGATATTAAAGTAACATACTCGGTATGAACATTTTTTGCGGCGAGGGACTAACTTGCACGCATAGTCTAAAGTGAGACAAATATCGATAACTTTTCATCAATTTTTCTTACTAAATTTGACTACAAAAAATATTAAACTATAACAGAAATTAACCGGGATCCCTATGCAAAAAAATAGAAAGAAAGACAACTCTGATATTACATCTCTCTACACTAATGTTTTAATTCCAGAAACTATAAAAATTCTGTCAGATAAGGTATTTCATCGAATATCAACGTGCATGGTTTAAAAAAAAGAATTAAGGAATTTTATAACTAAGTCGTTTCTGAAGCTCATTTTTTTGTCTAATAATGATGTGTACAAGCAAATTGACTGTGTTTCCATGGAAAATTTACTAACCCCTACTGAACAAATATATTTATGTCACTTAGAAGCAATGTTTTTGGAATATTGTCCACACTCGTTCAAACTTATTTTTTATAAATGATACTTGAACGAGTACTTCGCGATCTTCAAAGAGAAAGAGCTATCTACACTCTTCTTGAACAATGGCAATAAATTGCACAACAACAATTTTACAGAAGAGAGGGAAAAACATTACCATTCTTCGATATCCTCGTCGGACGCAAGGGGACGAACCTGACATCAACATTTACAAAAAAAAACACCTTTCCTGGTCTTGGAACTAGCTTTTTAATGCTGCCCCTTATTTGTATTAAATCAATGCAATCAAACTTTAATTCACAAAGAATATCATTTATCATCGACATCTGCTTCATTTCATAAGGAAATTAGTTTTTTAAGAGAATTTTTAGCAAACAACGGGCCATATGGTTCGCCATATTCATTTAGTCAACAAGTGCGTCAATTTTTTCTAAAAAAAATTTATAATCCATACCGGAAAATACCTACCGCAGCCAAGAAAAAAATTCCCGTAGCTTTACAGTATCTTAGTTATAGTAGTACATAATATGTGCGACTACTCAAAACTTTCCTTTCTAGTCATTATCCTGAATTATATTTTAAATTTTGCCTAAAAATCTCTTTTAAAGTTAGAAATTTTTGTAAACATAAAAACTCTTCATTACTGTATGTGTGCTCTACCATTACATATCAGCCTGCGATGGTTCCTGTGCAGGGAGCACATCTCGACAAGCAAGGATCAGATTTACAGAACACTTGAGCACTAGTCAAAGAACTAATAAACTGTTACGAAAACCTTCTCACTCAGACCCTCCAACTCACTACAAAAATTTGAATCATCTTCAAAGACTGAAAAACTTTTCAATGATAGACTCGACAAGCAACCCAATAGATCTTAGAATTCCGAAATCCTGGTACATGTGCAAAAAAAAAATAACGTTAAATTCAAACCGTAACTCAGTCCCATTGCATCTTACTAGAACCAGCTGGCCAAAATGTACAGTTTTTTCTTATTCTCAGGCTGACTATGTAGGAACTTTTTTATTCTTAGTTTCTGCTTTCTTATTTTAAAAATGTCTATTTTTAGCGCTGTAAAGACAAGCCTCATCTCCTCTAGCTCGTTGACCCGTGCCGAGTCAGAGTGAGAGCTCTTTCTCGTCAAAGAGCCTACAATTTCCTTGAGTAATGACTAAGAGGAAAACAAGGTTCCTATCAGGGCTGTAACAGCAAGTTAATGGCCTACACGCATGCTACATTCGTTGCAGCCTTCAGCAAGCCCTCGACCATTTTTGTAGATGAGAAGTAATTCTTCTCTCACCGACATTAGCGATGACCATGAGAGGTTTCTTCTGAGCAGCAAGGTCGGCTGCGAGCATTCTGTCGAGTGCGGCCGTGTCCATGGCCACAGGCGAGCCGACGACCGTGTTGCAGGGCACCACACGTACGCTGCCACCACCAAGGCCCAGCTGCAACATGGCAACTTCTCAGACACGTGACTTTCTGCTCATGTTGGCGATTGAGGATTCCCATATATTTGTATTGTTATCCTATCAACTGGTTCCTCCTTTTAACCTGAACTTAATTATTTTACTCTTCTTACAGCTTCTAGTTAAACTATACAGTTTGCTAAAGTTTTAAAAATTCACAAAGTACATACAATTATCAGTAGTCAAGATAGATTTCCTGTTCCACTGAGGCTCCTCATCAGGGGAGTGCACCCCTTGTCCTGAGTTGAATTTATGTATATAATAATTCTCTTGCACTATTATATGTGTCAAATGTTATAATTTGTGAATAACCTAAAGGGCATTGTAGTATAAATGTAGGTAATAGATCAGAGTCCTGTTTCTACAACCAGAGGTCACTGCATCGTGTTTTGTTCATTTTAGTGTTCAGAGCGACAAGCTGCGGGTACTGGTGACTGATAATCTGGCCACTTATAAACCAGACCAAGGAGGGAGCCTGCCGGATTGCTGCACAGTGAGCCAGTGAGACCGGCTAGACTTCGGTCCGATCCAGGGTGGACATTCTGAATACGAGTAGACTCTCTTCTCCACTGCTGCTTTGTCCCTCAACTATTACGCCATCTGTCTGTTTAATCTTCAATGTCTGTTAAGTAAATATCATATCAATTTAGGTTGCCCTTGCTTACTGTACTGTTATTTGCTAAAGGTTTAGTTAAACTGAGCTAACGCTTGTCTTGTGCGTTCTGTTCAGGTTCTCTGCTCAAATATGGATTGAGTTAAACGTTTACAAGTTCCTGAGTTTTGCTTACTTTTCTTAATTCTATTCCATTATTTTTGTCATCAGTATATTTTGTACCAACCTGTTTGTTTGCTATATCACCATTTCTTCTCTCCTGATGCTAGTACTACACAGGCCTTACCGGGCCTTTAGGTTACCGAGTGTTTGAGGTAGCGGCACAGCTTAGTGTGCTGCTCCCCTAACACTTGAACCGTTTAGCAAGCAAGAGTCACTACAATGTTATTTAAAAGTTCTTACATATAGGCTTAAATTACCTAACAGAAATACATTTTTATCATGAAGATTAAAATATGAAATCAAGTACATATTTTTAATAAATGCAGTACAGATCATGCAAGGTCTTATATAATAGCTATTTTATAGCACTAAAATGACTTGCCTGCTAATGGGTTTTTAATTGAGACCCTAATGTACCTACTGTACAACCAAGAAAAAATACTGTATAGCATTATTTGTGTTCCAATTTAAACTCATGGTAAAGATGGAGTATATAGCACTAGAGCTGTGCTAAATCCAACAAACGTATATTTAGAGACGTAACATCCACCTGTTTTAGCAGGAAGACTTAGCAACCAATCCATGAACTGGTCACTTAGGGGTGACAAAAGATAATTCAGCCCTTCACACTGTGGAGACATTCTTACGCTACACACATTGCTACGATTTGAAAGAACAGGAGCCCCAGCAGCACATCAGTTCTTACATCAGGAGCAGAATTCTAATGCAGTTATACATGGGACACACCGCCACAAAAGTACAAAATTGTAACCAGACCATGACCAGACTCTAGTTCTTCACTTTTCCATCACTTCATTAGTTATTATTACCATCAATTAGTTATTACCATCAATGTACCTCAAGTTAAGAACCCTCCTTTTTCCACACAGTTTGCTCTAGAAGGCTGGTAGCTTGCATGTACCTCCAAGTAGTATCAATGCTGAATCTAATTCATTCCCCACCATTTATCATCTTTGTATTAAAACACCCTACGTAAACTGCTTGCAGTGGGTCAATCATTCAAAGTCTTGAGGACGAGCAAGAGCAGCTCTCACCGCAGTGGCGAGGTGCATGGGCAGGCTGGAGTGGGCTGTGGCTGCCACATAGATGAGGGGAGGCCGGGCGTACAGGGCCAGGTGGCCATCGCTGGCGTAGCGGGGGTATCTGCTGTGCAGCAGCATGCGCCCAACACGCACCACGCCCTCACGCTGGTCCTCCGTGATGCAAGTCGCACTCTCAAATTTCCTGCTCAGGCATTATAATGGTAAGAAGACTTCAGATTTACCCAATAATGATTGTCATAGAAGTCAACATGCATTCTAATGATAATTGATTATAGTGATAAAAATCATTATGTAGTCTCATTGTAATACTGGTGATCAAAGTCCTAATAACCTATTGATAATAATGCTAATAGGAGTAATCATGTAATACAATAACATTAAGGGCTATAAATGGGCTGAGCACACACGAAAACATTACTTCACAAACATATCATTTTCTAGAGATTTCTCTAGAAGTACCACCTATGAAACATCCTTTGTGAATATTTATTCTAAAAATGACTATTAGAGCATAGATTATATTTTAATACTAATAGAAATCCCTGAAGTAATGTCATGATGTCAACATAAGCAAATTATGATTCATAACACTCTTCCACTCCAGATAAGCAAACACGCAGTGCTCACGCCTCACCTGAAAAGCCGTGTTATCCATAAAGACGTATCAGAGAGGAGTCGCGTTGCAAGGCGACGTAGCTGATGAGGATGAAGCGTAGTGAGAGCAGCAGAAACAATGTGACTCGTTACACTGAGACGACTCACAACATCCGACAGCTCAACGCTGTATGTTACGTCAGGCTCTCCACTGTCATACTGGATCAGGTCCTGAAAGTTATAAAATTTGTAACTAAAAAAATCTGACCAAACCAGAGCCCAAATTGTTAAGTCAGTCATAAAATCTTTACGATGTAAAAGTCATTGAATATAAACTCCTGTTCATAAGAGTTCTTTCAGAATTTTTGGTATCCAGTTCTTTCACCACCACCCAGGATTGGGAGGAAATTTTAGCTTTAGCGCAAAAGGCAAATAGCTCACATTTTTGGGCCCAATGAATGAAATGAAGGGAGGCTGATCACTCAATGGAGACAAAAAAGCCTACAATTGGCTATTGATGATGACTTCTTGAATTCCTGAGCAGTGAGATGCAATTTATCAAATTTAGTGCAACAATTGCACTTCTGTGTACATAGATAAAATCATAAAGTAAGTTCAGTAGAGAGTATCTTAACATCAGTATTCATTGACAACCTCTTAATAGTATTTTTTGATCTACTAACATGCCACTCAAATAGGTCTCAACAAAAATTTCAATAAACCAAAACTCCTTACTAAAAATTCTTTTGTGAGGCTAAGAAGATTCCTAGAATCATTTTTCATATCAGTATATGAAAAAGCCATCAATAGATGTATATAGTTTTCAAATGTATATATACCCATAGTTAATGATTTGTTAAGAAACTGACCTAGTTGATGTTTCCACTGAATTTGTTTACATTGATGATTGTATATGTTCATTTAAAAATTTTCCATTCATTAATGAGTGATTTCTCCTATAGCTGTTTCATTAGAAAATGCCCCCTATTTTTACAAGTTTTTTGCAAAGTTTTCAACAATCCATGGCATGGATATGTCTGTGTACCTAATGTGTCTGATATTTTTGTTACTCATTTCTTTGAAAATGGTCTCTGCAATGGAGTGCAAAAGCTTTGGCAATAAAAAGCAAGGTCCATCTGAAGTCTATAATTTTACAGTGTAGAATTTCTAAAGATAGCACAATACTTTCATTGGTTTTAGTATCCTTCCTTTTCTATATGGATTACTGTGAAAAACCCATTGCCAAGTAGCATCCCACATGAGTATTTAAGATTTAAGCTTCCTTTTCCAAGGAAAGTACTCTGTGGTTCCATGAAAATCAATTTTGGCCCAGCCAGGAGTCAAATCCTGACTTCCCACCTGTGAACCTGGCACTGTACTAGTACAACACGGAGCCCAATTATTAATAATATCATAAAAATATCATTGAAAACAAATGTTCAAAAGAAAGTGAACTTCTATCAAACCATATTAAGATACATAATCTAGAGAAACAGAAGGCACTGCAAATGAAGCTTTCAAGCCAATATTGATCTCAATGAGCAGGCACAAATGAAATGACTAAAGGAGCAGCATCTCTCCACTGACCTGGAGAAGTCGCAGAACATCTGAGTAGTGTTTGGCTGGGCCTGCAAGTGGCTTGCATTTTCTCTCTTCTTCAAGCAGAGGCTCATTGGGCTGACTCATGATATCCAAAAATTCTTTACTAACTCTTGCTAATACTGAAAATGCTCCTTCCTCTTCCTCATCTTCTTCCTCCTCTTCCTCATGATCTTCACCTAAAATCTCCTTCTCCTGCACAGCCTCTGTTGGCTGTTCTTTGGGTTCTTCTTGTTCCTCAGTCATTTTCTGATTCTGACTTGCCTCTGGAACTGTATTCACTTCTCCTTTCTCAGATTTTATATCATCAGGAGCACTCATACTTTGTTTTATTTATTACTGCAACAACACTCAAATACTGTCTTTCAGATACTCTACTTATAAAAAAAACTTCAGTCTCACAAACCGTCAAAGCCAAATTTTTGGGAAATAGAGTTTAGAAAGTAAACAAATTTTAAATATTTAACATATTTTCCCAAACACAAGCAATATTTTTGAGAAAAGGAATGCCAATTATGTACAACAGCTCTGATTGAATCACAAATGAGACCAAAGTAGAAAATGGGCCCTAAACCCTCATCAAAAAATTATGCTTATATTATCATATAAAAACTAGTCAAATGCAGAACTGACAGGCAAATTAATTTTTAAAGATTAAAAATTTTAAACTCTACTCTAGTGTTATTCAATAATTTTCAGTTTATCAGCAATATTGACAATTGAAGCATTTTTATTTGTTCTACTTAAATGCCAATCCCATAAACTTATAGCAGAAACATTAATTATACAATATAAATTTTCACCAAAACCAAAGGAAAAATTTCATAGTTTCTCAATGTTTCAATGCAGCTCAGTTTTTATGAGTAACAATTAAGCAACATATGATTGTATCCTGTTACTGTATTAATAAATATCAAATAATTTTTAATAAAACTGAAATATTGATGAATAAATTTCAAGTTCAGTAAAATGTTGCAAATGAGACATAAGTAACCCATTTGAGATTGACTTGGAGATTAGAATTGAATTTTTATCCAAAACAACAGGTTAGAGCAGCCTAAGCATTAAATTTGGATATAAAACAAAAAGCATTATATGCACAGTCCAAATGTACTCATCAAGTTAAGGATAAATACATTAAATATTCCAACAAGAAGGTAATTTTTACAAAATAATATAAAGTACCTTGCATTTTTAATTTAAAAAATGAGCAAGCTTTTATAATCTTTGGTGATTTCTCAGTCTCTAAGGAAAAACTATAAATTACAATTAAAAATTAGGCTGTATACAGCTGTAAATCTTTTTAACAAAAGAAAACAAAGGGTAAAAAGTAAATAACTTGCATTCTCTAGTTAGGTCACATCAGGTTAGGTGACTCAGACCATGTTTAATGAAACGAAAAATAAAAAACACTGATTAGGCCAATACTACAAAACATATTTAACTATAGAGAGAAAGAAAACGAAGATTCTGATCCATTTTGAAACTGTTAAAAGTCCTACAAAAAGTTACAAAATTTAAGCTCTGAATTTGCATTCAGATTTTTTTTCATCAAGATGGCAATATTTTAAAATCTGTTTCTAATTAGGAACATGGGTATTAAAGATTTGAGAAGTAAATTTTTATCCAAATAAGGACACCTTGATAATGAATGTTCTTCATTGCCAACAAATACAATAGTAGACAGCTGGTTTTATTACACTGATTGACCATACATCATTAAATAAATGGTATTTTCATTATGGGTATAAAATCTGCTCATCTGTTTCTGATATCAAAGGATGCGTCCAGTTATCTATTCGCATTTGCTATTCCATCTTGACATGTTGAAATATTTCCGTTTACCTCCAGGGACAAATAGAAGCAATCCTAGAAAATATTTTGTACTTACAGTAAAACTGGTAATGACGTAGTATAAATACTGACAATAATAATGCGCTCCTGCTACGTATACATATATATTCCTGATAATTCTTCATAAATATAATGGCTGCGTAAATGATCTATAATTTAATCGTCATTAAAGAAGTTGGATCTAATCCGTCGATACTCTAACCTTTTCCAAAAATACTAATGTAAACAATATGTCCGTTGAAAAACACTCTTACAATCGAGGTGCGTATGATTTATTTTGAGCGAAGACAACCGACCCCTGGCCCTCGGTTTTTCCTCAGCCACGTAAACAATGTACTCGTTAAGGTCTAGCAGAAAATAGTGACTCAAACGGGCGACGAGAAAAGCGTTTGCATATGAAGTGTATGACAGCCACTCTATGAGTAGCAAATAAAATGAACGCGTTGTCTTCAATTAATGATGATTACCTAGTTACGAAAAACACTTCATTAATCCGATAAAAAATTTAGTAATACTGTATTTTGGCGATGCGACATGGACAGACGCAAATTGCAAGGAGTAAACATGTCAGAGTTTTTGGTAAAATTTAGTAATTCACATGGGTCATTTTTTCTGTCATTGAAAGTCAGTACCTGTAAATAAGAAAATTAACTTTTTTTGAGTCATTATGATTTTAAATTGTGCAAGTGATAGCAAAGTTTACGTGAGCTCTTTTTATTTCTATTAGTTATTAAATCCAGTGTTACATATACCTTGAACTGTTTTTTACTTAAAATAAAACTTTCTGGTACCTATGACTTTACTTTAAATGTCATTTATGCTTCATAGAAAGCTTTATTTTTTATTGTTGTTTACTACGAATTATATAATGCTCATCCGCCGCAAATGTGTAACTTGCATGACTGTGTAATTGCATGTAGGTGCCGCCATTCTAGCAATTCATTCGATCAACTTCGTGGTAAACGCAGTACTCGGTCCTTCGTATTTTCGTAATTCTTCTCGTGTTTTCGTAAAAAATTCGAGCAAGCAACGCCCCTTACTGGCTTTTTTCGAAGTTCTCCCTGACGTGCTCAAGATCTCTCGCTCCCTGTGTCAAAGCCACCAATTAAATACACCACACACGAACTCAAGC
>VOMN01056530.1:0-18247 GCA_014899125.1 Orchestia grillus
CCTAGCCTAGCCTAGCCTAGCCTAGCCTAGCCTAGCCTAGCCTAGCCTATTCAACCTTACCTGTTCAACCTTACCTGTTCAACCTTACCTATTCAACCTTACCTATTCAACCTTACCTAACCTGAAATACCTTCTTTCACCTTCTGCCTCTGATATATTACATTTAAATATGTGTTATAATATCCAGTGCGCTACCAGGTCCTAGAGTATATGCTCGATGCTCCATAGCACTCTGGGCAGCAGACCACTCTAATGTAGCCTCGAACACAGGAAACTCCTCAGGCAAATGCATTGCGAATACAGTATATGGAAAATAGTGCTGGGAAATATACTTCAGGCCAGGTTTGGAAAATTTATAATTTGATACTCCAATTCTTTAGTCGGATGTCTAAGTGTGACTTGCAGCTCGACAGATGGGGACGCCTGAAGTAAAAACTCTGCAGCCTAAATAGGTAGTTTATAGATGTCCTGCTTCTGATTCAAATACAAATATTTGCATACGCAGGCCATCATCGACATATGACGTACTTATTTTAGGCTTCATTTGATCTTGAGCTGGCTTGAAAAGTAGTCTTATGAGAAAAGGAATTCCTCGGTATACCAATTTAGTTGTGCACGGTGTGCAAGCAAGTACCTAAGTACCTATCGCATTGTCTCCACAAGGGTATCCGAACATGCCGGCCGAAGTAGTGGTACAGGTAACGTTTATCTTGTCCCACTGTTTCTTAGGTCCGGTTCTACGCCAAGCTGCGTGATGCTCCGGTACCAATGATAAACGCTCATAGGAATTTAGAATCTATCTATTTTCACAAGCAGAAAGTGGCCGTGAACGATCAAAATCGTGCTTACACTTTACATAGAATAGAGTCAACAGGCATTTTCGCGGCGATTAATTCATGTTATTTAAATGTTTCGTGTTCATGTAATTGAGTTTAGTTTTCTAATGTCCATAATTTTTATACATTTTTCAGACCATAATGATGATAGGAAAATCCCAAAATGTGTATATGTATATGTTGATAGTCTTTTATCTGAAGTAAATAAACCAAAGAAGTTATGCTAAGAATTGTGACCCTGTTTTTTATCTCATTTTATCTTGTGTTTAAAATTTTTAGTTTCAGGTATTTGAAATATGCGTCATAGTTCTAGTGCCAAGAGTACCCATCCCAAATACTTGGATCTCCAAATTTTGAACACAACTCAAATGGTGCTTCAAATAGTGAGTCATACATCGAGGATCGCCTCTACTGTACGTATTAGAGGTCGTTTCTTCATTACCCATTAACTATGTTGCACGAGTTATAAAGATTCAAAGGATAAACAAAGTCTAACGAAGGATAAGATTTTAGCATCGGATATCATTACTCGCTAGTCAGGGTTGAGCTAAAGAAATTAAATTTGAGTAACTTTAGAAGAGATCCCGATTTCATGTATGACGCTCTTTTTAAGAGTATGTAAATAAAATAAATATAAAAACCCTTTGGAGTTGCTCCAGTTGGTAATAGCAGAGTGGCTGCTTGGCAGGGATTGTTGAGAGATACGTAAGATGACAGAACGATGTGGGTCCTTGCTGTCTCTTCTGGCTATGTGCGTTGTGAAGACGAGGAACAGTGGCAGTTTTGAGAGCCAAATATTTACTCAGATATAAACAATGTATAGAATAAAGAGCTGTAATGAACATAATGAAAGTAATAAAAATCTTATAGTCTATCGAGCAGAAATCCTAGCAATGCACATTGCAATCAAATTAGGGTTGAGCTTATGGCAGATCCTTACGGTCGAGTCGGCCATTGTCTCAGACACTTGGGTGTCGTGTGATGTTAACTATGCAGCCCTAAGCTCCAGCAACGCAGAGAAGCACACGTACTACAGTCAGACATGGAACATCTGCCTCGCTTTGGCCACTCTCCTGCGGCCGGCGTTCTCGTACCTTGCCTGTTACGCGGCCGGGACGTGTGAAGTCTACGGAACAGACGCCCACTTTTTGGGCGACGTCGTCATGAACGGCACTCTGGGCTCGACTCGGTGCAAAGTTGTCGATGAAGCTCCACCTGAGGGTAACTTCCCCAGGCGTGCCTCTGACGGGTCTGGTAATGAAATGTTAGACCCTGAAGTGTAATAAAATTTACCTCACCTGGGCTTTAGTATAACTGCTCCTTATGTTACTCGAGCAATGGGTCTGCTGTTTTTTAGAAAGATATGAGAAGCAAAGTCTGTTGTTCAGATTATTTAGAATAATTAACTCAGTTAAAATCCTTCCTTACTCTTGAGAAAAATAAGAAGCATTCAATTACATTTGTATAAAAACATTATTCTTTTGTCTTCGAAGGAAAATTTGAGAATTGAATTTTTTGTGGATGTATTGCTATATAGCTTCTAAAATCAACTTTTTGTGGTGAATAACCTTGGATACCCGAAGGTGAATACTGAATAATACTTTATAAGTGACGAGGTACGTAGAGTGACAACCAAACGTATATATGCAAGGCTGTGAGCACAAAACGACTCTCAGAACTTTTGTAATGGCTAAATGGCCATTGCAAAAGTTATTATCCACCAACCTTAGACATGGACTATAAAAATAAATAGTGACACTTTTAAAATTATATATAACTTTTCGATAGATAAAATATACTAAGTGCACCATTGAAAATTTGGATCCCAATGATTTTCGCCTATTTTTCAGGTTGTCTGCTCCGAAACGGCACTGTGATTCCAGAGGGCGCCAGCGTGCCGGCCGGCCCGTGCCCCAACTCCGGCATGAGGCTTGTGTGCACCGACGCAGGCATGGTGAGCACCACAGCCCCCACCACCACCACCGACACCCCCACTGGTGAGTACACATTAGTATGCAGTACTGGTCAAGCAGCAGGTACGTGTACATAGTTGACGTGACTTGGTGTAAAAAAATGACTTTCTCATGGACCAGACGATGGAACTAAGACTGAGCTGCGATAATTGCTTCTTAATGACACACGCCTCGTCAACACCAGGACTATGTGTTAAGAAAACAATGTAAGCCCAGTAGGTTTGATTGTTTAGCTCTCAAAAACATAACACATCATGAGAAATGTCAGCAGGTTTGGCAGCGAGGAAACATTCTTCGTTACGCCAAGAAACGTATTCTCTCGGGGAACTGGTAAATAACTCTGTCAATGATAAAAGCTCATCCATTGATTGTCAACTATTGAAAGACAGAATAAAAATTGACTTATAAGAATTGGATATCACTACGCTTAATCGATTTGGAAAGAAAAATACTTCTGGGAACCCCGACAACCAAGGCACTGCCGTCAAATTAACAAAATGTGAATAAAAACACTAGATTTTGTCTGCCTGCTAGAGGCACAAACCATCATTTTCTGTCAATTTATTCCAGATACCTTCAAGGGCGAACCTAATGTTTGTTCTAAGAAAGACTAGAAAATTTTATCCCGATATAATTAGGCATGTTAGGAACTATTATACAATGGTAACATCTACGCTTATTCTGTAAGTTTTCCAAGCCCAAATTAATTACCAGAAGATTAATTAGCAGAACAGAAGAATTCGAAAAGAATACTTACTTGATTCAAAGTTAAGACTCAAAAGGTTTCAATGTGTCTTAAATTCAATAAAATCTGCAACAATATCGGTAAAACGAAGTACATGCTTATTTCCTATAAACGGAATGCAAGTCTTCCGTGCTTCGAAGTTGGTAATAGACAGATCGAAGAAATTAATTCATCAAAATTTCTCCAAACATATCGATAAAAACCTGACTTTAGAAAGCACATATATACATCATCGACATTCATATGCATCGAAGGTATCGAAATCTATTAGGACTCTCAACAAAGTTTAAAACATATTACCTACAGAAGCTCTAAGAATTATACAGAAATCATTAATCGATCCATGACTACAGTATGGCGTAAAAGCCTGGCATGGAAGTAAAAAGATAAAGCAATCATTCTTCTTTCTGCAGAAAAGAAAGCCATTAGAGTGATGAGACATTGAAACATAATGCTCATTCAAGCATTCCAAACAAATGCTTAAAAAACTTAAACTTCTTGATGTTTACCAATATTCCCTCTGTACTTTCAAGTATAAAATTTTGAGTNGAGTAACGAAGGCGATAAAGACCTGAAGCAATCAGTTTCTGCTCGAACTGGCCATCATGAATATTTGCCAATGAACCGAAATAAATTTATGATTCAATATAAATTTACTCGCAATTTAGTTTTTACTACGATGGTATTAGAGCTGGAACCTCATTGCTTTCTGTCATTCGTGACAAACGCACACTTCAAGAGCTCCAAACGGATCTTTAATCCTATTTCTTATCAAAATATTGAAGATGATACTTGTAAAATTAAAGTCTCATATCTAGACTGTTGAACCACCCCTCACATTGTAAGTCAGTAAATTAATTCAGAACATATTATAAAACATATAGTTTCCATAAATTAGAAATAATCGAACGGTTGTTGCTATAGGTTGTTGCTATTACATGCGCCGCTTATTTGGGAGGTGTCTATGAGTTTTTTGAATGCTAGTGGCTCCGGTCACAATAACTATTCTTCTACTGCACGATACTGCTGCTGTCAAGGACCGACTTATTAAACCAACAAACAGTAAATAACTTGATTCGTCTAGACGAACTACACTTCTTAATTCGTCATATATATGCCAATACATGATAACTGAGTCAACCAATGAAAATTTAAGCTTATGTTGGAAAAACTATAGGACTAGGTGACGGAAAAAATTCTTTCTGCTCTAAGTGCTTCATATGTTTAACCGAAACTAAACCGGCTCTTACAATTTACTAAATTTTACTGTACATTGGAAGCCCAATGTAAGTTGTTGATCCTGATGAGTATTCAGGTAATAATGTGGGATAAAATATAAACCAAAAATCTAAATGTTGATTTTTCAGAAACTACGACTGCTTCTACGAATCAAAGCGCTTGTGAGTCCCCGTTTATCCAGGAGAGTTTTGGTTGTATTTATTTTGACGCCTCTGAGGAACCCAAGAGCTTTTGCGGCGCCGAAGAATTCTGCAATTCACTCGGTGAGTCCAACAAGGAATTCGTCGCTTGATGTTACTTTCCAGGTGACCTTGGCGAGATAAATGAGTGTAGGGTATACTTGTACAATTAGAAGATACCGCCATGCGAGTACAATGTATGCAATGAAGTTTATCCAGTCTGAAGATACCGAGTAAATTTTTTAGGTCGTACCAAAAGTACATTATATCTGATCTGTTTAAGGATAGCTGGAAGTACGCAAGGAGTAAACAACATTCCTCCTCATGATTCATTAATGTTTTTGGAAATCTATAATAAGAAAAACAATGTATAGATACACAAATTTAAACAAAAAATCACAGTGAGCCGAACTGATCGAGTAATAGCAACATTTAGTGTTTACTTATTTCAAGCCACTGTGAAATTCTCTGTGGTACTTTAACGACTTGCTCATATGAACATATAACAAAAGGTAAACAAACCAAATGCAAGGGATTTATAAAAATTGAGGAATTCGTTTGGAAAAAGCAAATTCCTTGATTTTACACGAAAAAATCTTCAGAACTGTGGACACAGATTTACTCTGCTCTCTGTAAACAATAGTTGTAACCTACTAAACTCGAATTTTACGAGAAGAAACGACTATCTTTCCACGCACATATTCTCACCAACATTACTGTACACTGATATTGTGCCCGATGTTACTGTACAGTCATCGACTGCATTTCAGGAGGAGGGCTGGTGTCTCCAGATACTGCGGCGGCTTTCAACGAAATCTCATCCTACCTGAAAAATGGTGAGATTTGTGAACTGGCTGAGAGTTTGTCAGCGCCGTCATGTCAAGAGGGTTATTAATAGTAGTCGTAGTTGTAATCGAAGCAGTAGTCGTAGTAGTAATAGTAGTAGCAGTAGTAGTCGTCGTCGTAGCAGTAGTAGTAGTAATAGTAGTAGTAGCAGTCGTAGTAGAAATCGTAGTAGTCGTAGCAGTAGTAGTTGTAGCAGTAGCAGTCGTAGTAGTAGTAGTAGTAAGAACAGCAGAGCATTAGTAACTCGGACTACCTCGTATCGAAAGAGAAGGAACCATTTAATATAGTTTAGTATAGACTTATGAAAAAAGGGAATTTGAGCACAAGGTGCGTTCTCACACTTGCACATATAAACAGCAAGTAAAGAAAGAAGGGGAAGAAAAAATAATGAACAATCAATGAAGAAAACACGAAAATGGAGAGAAGCAAAGTAGGCGTGAAAGATAGAAGTTCCGAAGGCTTAGCTGCAGCTAAGGGAAGCTAATGGTGCCCCCTTGGGGACACCAGACCCCATAGCATAAGATAGACAAACCTAACTATCTTAGCCCTATTCCTTAAGGCCTATCCTATGCCCCTGAGAGGGGGCATAAGATAGTTTAACTTTGCTCATACTGGGTAGAGTATGAGGGGACCACTTAAGATAGCGAAGGGCAGCTGAAGAAAGAGATCCGTTTTGCACGCTGGAAGTATGCGTAGTTGACTTCGTTTGTATAATCTTCCTCGATAAAAATCTAAATTTTATCATTCCACAATTCTCACTCAATTTATTATCAAACTGAGTAATTGAAAAAGTTGCTATCAAAAATTATTCATATTTAAATAACTCTAGCTAATCCAATGATAAGCAAATGAACTTAATAGCAAGCTAATTAACACGAACGCTGCCCGTGACGCACATGTGCGTCATGCGACAATGGCCAAGGTGAACATCACATAAACTCCTGGATCATGCCAAATTTACTTATGTTTATACTAAAAGAATCGTCGTTTATGAATAAAATATCTTTAACATCATTTGTAAAATTGGTTCAAGTGAATAAATTATTCTTTCGGTTTGTTTGCCACTTTAGCAAAGCATAAAAGCGAAGAATATTAAAACAAAATTGATATATTTACTCAGGAGACGTTCCTTTCTCCAGGAGCATTATCAGTGATATGAAAGTGAATAATAGTCAGTAAAAATTTCACTGTTCCTTTTACAAAGTTTTACTGAGTTTAATGCACTTATATCGATCGAATTGATGATAGAACTGTATGCCAAAACTCTTCCGAAATAAAAATTAGCAATTTTGCTGAATGATTCCTCGTATTAGAGCAATTATAAAAAAGATTTACTCTGCACAGAAAAGGTACGACATTGGTGCATTCGTGTTAATTTTCGCCTTAGCTTTGAAAAACATCGTGCAATAAATTTTGCGTTCACAGTGAACTCAATCGTGAATTAAATAATTATTGCACATCAAAAATTTATTCGACCTGCAGCAGACGCAGATTCGGCTTGGGTCGGTGCGAGGTTGGTTGGCCCCGACGACTGGAGATGGTACCACTCAGAGCGGACCCCTGGCGCCCCTTCTACAGGTGACTGGGCAAAGGACGAACCCAACGCGAACATCCGAGATCCTTGCGCCATCGCCCTAGCATGGAAGGAGTTCAAACTGGGAACTCAAAATTGCGATGCAGGGTACCTCCCTTTTTGCGAGAGGCGACTCTAAAATCACCACACACGCAAATTTAGGGAAACTAAACCAAATGAACGAAGTCTAAATATTATAGAATCAACGGGACCACGACGCCAAGGTGTTGCATAACGGTGAGATCTATCACGACTTCAGTGGCACAAACAAATAGCAAGAAATCTTCTTTCGGTCGCACCTACATGTTTTAGAATCACTGTCATGGTAGTAGTAGTAGCAGTAGTCATAGCAGAAGCTTAGATTGCAGAGCTTCAGCGACTCAGGCCAAGTCACGCCGAAAGGGAAGAACCATATGGTATGGACTCGAGAAAACGGGGAATCCATGACTGAAGAATATGAGGCACTTGAAACATTTATTCAGTTCAAGATATATACATCGAACACTGCATTGCAATCAAATGAGAAAGGACAGAAAAGTAGATTCAGAATGTGGTCCACTTGCGGCCCGATAAGCTGCAAGGCTGCCCGGTGTGTTCCAACCTTGTGCATAGAAACGGCAAGTTACGAATGACAAGGAAATAAATGCAAAGAAGAGATTGCAAATTAAGGTGTAAAAATTGAAAAGGGTAGGATGAGCACTAAAGATATTATAGAAGTCCTGAAGGCCTATCTATAGCTGAGATAACCTATCAATGCCCCTAGGGTCGCTAGTCCCCATAGTATATGATAGACAAACCTAACTGACCTAACCCTATTGCCAATCGTCTGCCCCTTGATGCATAGCGCCGTTCTAGAAAAGTGTCTAAAAAATTGCTAGAAAAGTGGCTTCTAAAGTGAAGTAAACTTTTATTTAGGCTTTTCTTCCTCTTTCTGAATCCTGTACTACTTCTCAAACGTCGGGGAGATGTTAATGTGTATTGAACACAGCGTGACCATGGTTCTCACTAATTCAATGTACACATCAACACTCGTTCCCACAGCATGCACATGTTTTTCATTCGTTCAATGAAGCTATACTTTAAATACCTCTAAAGAATTCAACACAGGTTTGAGTATATCCTTTGGTGTTATTTTACCTACTGAGTGAATTTGTCTGACAAAAGAATCCCAATCGATCATTACGAGAAATGCGCTCAATGATTTTCAAATTCGACGAAATCAAGTTAAATTTTGCCGAGTATAAAAAATGATTAGGAATCAACTGCGATTATAAAAATGTAAGGATTGTTCCCTTTCATTGCGCATTTTATTTAATGCGTCGTATATTCTTTCTCACGTGAAATGTTGTATTAAAAACCTCGAAGCCCGGATTCGGAGATTGAGAGCAGGGAAAGTTTTTCCAGATCATTAGAGGATGGGAGATAAAATGGCTGCGGCACGTGTTTAAAGACTTCAGTAATATTTGCCAAGCGATTAGAATAAATATCTATTAGCATTGGGTTCTTATTTTCAGAGGCGTGAGTAGTACATTTGTATCCTGATCCATAGATTAACCTCGGAATCTATACACTGTTCGCTTAATAAATGTATGTAAACTCTGAGTACTCGAACATTTCAATACCTTTATGCGATGGCACATTTTGATGAAAAAATATTGAATTTTACTTGCGAGTTATATAAAATGCATCATAAAAACAAACACAACACTCTTCACTCAAATTAAAATCACGCAAATACAGGCGCAGGAAAAAGAAGCAATTCGAAATAACGTCCCTTCCCTGCACGAGTTGTAAATCCATTCGAGGTGTACGGACTCTGCCAGGGAGCAGATGTGTGACCTGACACTGACGTGCGTGCTTCCAAACATGTGTGTCAGTGAAACTGACGTAAGCGAAAAGTGGGTAAGTGAAACTGACGTATGTAAAAAGTGTGTAATTGCAACTGATGTAATCGAAAAGTGTGTAAGTGAAACTGACGTAAGTGAAAAGTGTGTAAGTGAAACTGACGTAAGTGTGGAAGTGAAACTGACGGCACGTGTGTGTTTCCACACTGGTATTTTAAGGGAAGAACACGTATTGTTAATTGGAGAGCTTGTAGCTGTTACAAAGAGCAAATGGTTCGCCCAAAAACCTAACATCAAGTGGTCGGTAATGTGAAACTCCCCTGCCTTCCATTCATCAGTTCCGAAAATAAATTATTTTTGTACCCACAAATGAAGTTCCTCACAAGAAATGCTCGACATTTTCAATTTAGATATTTCATTTTTGAGACCCTTTCTGGAGTTTTTCCAGTTATATTATTTTCTTATTCTGAATAAGGCCGACGGGGCGTATTTTTGCCCCTTGTTCAAGCTTTGAGGTCCAGACTGGGTAAAAAAAGGAAAAAGCAGGCTCAAACTTTTCCTATTATGTCATCGAAATTTACTTACAAAGCTAATTTCCTCTTTTGTTCATTTGACTTAATGATCAATTGTCTTTTAAGTGAAACAGAAAACATGTTCGGGTAGATCGAGTCAAAAATGAACTGAACGGAAATAGATATAGGTGTAATTTCATGTAAAAATAAGAGGTATACTAATTTGTGAATAGATGAAAAATGCTGGTTGTATTCGGGCTGTTAAAATTTCCATTTATTCTTAAACACTCTATGTAAAATATAATACGAACAAATAAAATCTCTCTGTGTACCGTTCAAAATTTATTTTATCATAAAATATTAGAACTCTTAGAGATATAAAATATCGAGAATGTATTTCAATAGTCATCGTATAGTAAGAGTAATATTTTATGTTAATGGCCATTTTCCTACTTTCCATTGACATAGATCACCACATCCTCTGAACGATGAGTACGTTAATATTGAACGATTCATGCCTCAGATGAACAAAGATTCCAACAATCTCAAAATCATGATTAGAGTCTTTATTGTTTTCTTATGTACATATTCATTCAAATATTGCACGGTAATTAAATTATGCACTTGAATCTACGGGTACGAAGTGTTTCAAACAATCATTTCGTAGAACTGAATTAATATTTTTCAAGAATAAACATCTATAGTTTTACGTAAGTTGTTCATGAAAGAAGCCTCTGCACAATATGATTGAGTTAAATAGTTTGAAGTGAAATATTGGAACCAAACATTTTTGACATAGTGGCACAAATGAACTTGTGGGATATTGTTCTTTATTTCAAGATTCACAAATTTGAGAGTAAAGGCCGTTGCGAAACCAATAGAAAAGGCACTCTCGAAACAAACCTGCACTGGTTTATTTCAGAAACAAAGCTACATTTTACGTGCTACCTCAGCAAGGATTGCGTCGCGCGTCTCGGTACAGCCAGACAACAATGCTGCCTTAGCAGAACCACCAGCCTACTCCCTGAAATTAGATCCCGAATGCTTCTCGTTCTGAGCCAAAGCTCCGGGAAAAAAGAGTGTAAAGAATGCTCTAAAAATAGCATTGCCTCGACACAATTAGTGTGGAAATTCGATTTAATTTTATGAATTTTAATAGCATGTGAAGATCAGGACTGTCTCAATACTGATGTATTAGTTTTCCAACTATTGGTAATCATTTACCATACTGAATGATGCCAAATAATTATTTGATTGCCCTTGATTGGAATATTCACGAGAGACATCTTCTAAAACCGCATTTAATATAACCGTAAATCTCAAATCCCTCCACAATATCGGTACAAATAACTTTTACTCGACCGCACTATCATTTACACCTCAATACCAAAACCCTTTAAATGTCGTTGTATTTAATTTATATATAATGATAATTAAGACGCTACTCCGTGGAGGACCAATAAACATAAATATTCCGGCACTCAATGAAAGATTTTTACATTCTAATACTCTGATACTCATACACACGCACACACAGTATTTCACCCCCGCGTCGGTTCACGAGACCCTTTTATTAAAGTGATGAATAAATTAGGATGGTCCCGTACGCGCTTATTGCTGCTCTATAGCTCCAGTCTGGACGGCGTTCAGAGTAATGATCGATAAAAGTACCTATGGTGAGAGAAAATGAGACGCATTTATGAAACACATACTTTCGTCAACAGCATATGGCACAATCAACCTGCAGGTGTGAGTCATAAAATATTACGGCCCGAATTTCTTAGTCGTACGACATAATGACAGGAACACTGAAGCAAGACAACTGATACATTTCCTACATGAGTCTACGGTATTTCAAATTTAACTTACTTCCTCCACGAACCCATTGATTTTACATCTGGACGAATAATACACGTGGTACGCAAATGAAATAGCAAATATTTTGAAGCTTCTGTACAAAGTTTGGATTTTTTTAACCCAAACCAGGGTACCAACTCAGTACAACCTGTTTTTGTAAGTTTTCTTGACAAAGACTAGAGTTTTCCGTACAGATGAAACACTCAACTTTTATTATCCTAAGAGAAAAGTCAATTTGATTAATTTAACTACATTATTATCCCCTTCGCAATAATGTATTGTTATTATCCCTGAAATTCTTCTAGGGTTCATGAACCACATTAGTTTCCTGTCTGTATTTGAGCATGAGATAATTATAAACCTTGTGATGATTTCTGATAGCGCGTAGAACTTCAAAATCACTAACGCTCGAGTTACTCACGTGCTCTCACCAAATAATGTACCGTCAAATAGCGCATCAATCATAGCCTGATGCTAGCTCACAAGTCTGGTTCAAAGAGTCCAATCTCCTATACGCATTTACGTTGGGTATACGCTTGATCAGGGACTGTCAGAATATCTACGACAGGTGAAGTACCCTAGAAATTTTCCGGTGATGACACTTCGGCAGTTCTTCAGTAAACGTTCCAGTATAGCTGGAGTTACGCTCTGGGAATGTTGTAGCCGCAACGCGCTGTAGCACTACCTACTGAAGGTGACACAGATGTGGTTTTCTGAGTGCATGTTGATATATAGATAAGGTGTTCTACTTTCTTTATAGGAATTTAGAAAACTAGCTTGAAATGAGTCAAATTTATTTCACTTATTCTATTCAATGACCTGGTAATCTCGAACTAATGTCGATGTAGAAATTTCAAAGCTATGATGTTCATACGCGGTGAAAATTTATTCCAAATTTCATTTGGAATAAATTTGTCAGACGAGCTCTTTGGAAGTGGTTAAAATAAGAGTACGACAATGGAAATGGTGTCAGAATGCTTTAATCATTTTCACGGTTGATTAGAGATTTGATGATGATGAGGAAGGTGATATAGTACATCAAAATTGTTAAGCCTTTACGCCCTGAATTAATTTCCTACAGTATACAAGCCTTTATCTTCGTTCGGTGCTGACCTGAATGAAACACGATGTCAGAATAAAATAGGATGAATACGTTCACCGTAACAGGGATTTAGACGTCAAACCCGATACTAGATGATGAATGGTGAATTGAAGCACGTTAAAGAAATGTAAAAGTTAAATTCATTGTGAAACGAGAGCTATATCAGGGCATAGAAGGTTGGCAAGTGATTTTCAGTGTACTCAACCGTAATCCATCTCATATTTGTCACTAGAATTCGCCACAGATATTTACTCGTGGACGACTCTCTCTAGTACATGTATTTTGTGTTACAAAAATTACTGCAACACGTGCGTCCATTACTTGATTCTTTCACAGTTACATCCATTTAACAGATACATATTGGTAGTTTTCACTATTATTCACGACTGATAATTGTGAATGGTAAGTGAGACATTTTGTCACTGATAATTCTTTCTAGGCCAGGTATACAATGACACCAATTGTTAGGAACGCATGGCATCATTGCGAAAGTTATTTTATAAAAGGTTCACTTCGTTCATGTCGGTCTTATTTTAAATACATTTGAAACGCGTCAAGATCATGGAGCAGCTTTACGAGTGCAGACATTTATAAATAAGATGCAAATTAGGCAGTTCTTTCATCAGTCATATTTATTTATTTACTTTTACAAGTAAACTCCCTAGAGTTATGCAGTGAACTCATTACCAAAGTTCTAGATAAAGTATATGCATTTTGCCACTCAAATGACATTCATAGTTTGCATAGTTCAATTGACTAAATACTCAAATTAAGCAAATTGGTATTCAATCAATGACGAAGTCATAGAGTCTTAAGCTGGTTTTTTAGTTTCAATTCGAGTAAGGTAGAGCAACGTCAATTAGATGCGTGGCGATAGAGTCTACATTTTTCTGAAACACTGTGTGGGAAATTTACCATGAACAAATAAAATCCTTCTACTGGTCACTATTCATTTTATCAGGAAGTATAATCATGGAACTCTTCATTTTAGCGTGGTCGTCAATACCGCTGGAGGAAGAAACTTCCCAGGCAGCTCTTCTTCGCACTCTGATTCGAGTGCAGTGGGTATGGAACGTCTTCTATCACTCCTACTTACTTACTTCCGTGCCGTGACAACTGCCAGAAGGAAAATAAAAATAAAATGTTTTCCGATTCTGAATAAACATCAATAGTAACATTTTGATCAGGCAAAAATTTTAGTTATCACTCCACGTATTTATCTTATCTTCATGGAGTGTGTGAAAACTCCAAGTTTATCTATGTATGGACACCCGTAAAACTATAGCTTCATTTGTAAGTAGAATTGTAACTCCATTCCTACAATGTCAGATGCCTGAATCTATCCCTTACTATTTCCGTAACAGAAAATACAAGCATTGCACTGAAATTTTAGTTTCCAATTATGTCTATAGGAATACAGTGTCTTGATAAATAATTTTACAGACCGCCTGACTTGTATTTGTCCAGGGTGAGCTTGGTGCTTGCGAACTCAGTTCGAGAATTTTGAGCGCATTTTTCCCTTAGACAGCCTATAGATAATACAACTTGATAAAGCTTCGGTAAACTGAAATATCAAAAGCAAAAATTTAGGGATAAAGAGACACAGATGAACATGAACACTGGTCCTTATCTTATGATGAGCAAATTTCAGATCATAGGAGATTGTAAGTCAACGGAAAATGCGCGCCCTAAACATTCAGCTTTTGATTCGAAATACTAAACGTAACTTTACGTGCTAAGTTAATGCGGGCTACATCGCTCTGCTCGACACAGCCAGGCTGCGCGGCTGCGTTAGGCAAAACACAAGCTGTATCGCAAAAATTAGATTCTCAATTCTTCTCGTTTTGCAACAGAACTTCGACAATAACTGTTATAAAAACTCTGAAATTAGTTTTTTTCACCAAATTTACATTGAAATTCAAAGTATTTTAAAACACTTTTCATACATGGGATTATCAGTACTTATTCACTACTGCAGAGTTTCTATTTCAATGACTGATACTTATTTTTTCTAGTCTGATTAAAGGCAAATAATTATTTTTTCATTTGATGGAAAGATTCACGAGTGGTGTAGTTCCATGCGATATTCAATTTATGCTCGAGTTCAAAATCCTCTGACTAATTCATCATTTTTACCTAAATGGCGAAACACCTTACATATTCACAGATTCAATCTGAGAACAATGATAATGATATTGGCATTTATCCACGGACCGACCATTGTAATAAACGTACTGAATGATTTTCACGTCCAATGGTTCAAGCCCTGTGTGTTATACCTAAGTCGCTTTTGAAGCTCTGTTTCTACAGCACTGAATAAATTACGACGGCCTCACTCGTATTTACTCGTGATCTATAGCCCGAGTCTGGACCGTAGTCTGAAATCTCGGTAAGTGCTCAGGGTTGTGCTCGAGAAGAACGCTACACGGCGAGAAAATAAGACGCATTTTGTGATACGCCTACGTTAATAATTCACTTTACATACATCCGACACGCAAATGTGTCTCATGATTATACTATGATACAATTTTCTGAGTCTTGTTGCAATACAACACAGTGCAGAGTGACAAACGGTTCTATCAAGCTTAAGTCTACGGTGTTTTATCTCAGAGTTTAACTTACTCACTTGAGAACCCATCAGTTTTCAGTGGACTGATAATTAATAAATAAAATTTTGAATGAAATAACGAATTTCTAAAGCAACAACACCAAGAGCAGGTTTTAATAACCTTTGATTTTTATTAACTATACACGACTTGTCTTTACTGGTTCTATACGTCAGCAGTGCTTTTAATACAGCAAGAAAAACCCATTAATATGAATCTAAAATAATTTACTACGTTATTACGCTTGAATGACGGTATCTTACCCTAATTAATCTCCCTTAATTTTACACGAGATGACATAGTCACACGTGACTTCACATGCCAATTTGCTGCACTAAGTTGAGTGAAAAATGATGTACCCAAGTGTATGACGATTTACTGTACATGCGTACTGTGTGACCTTTCGCAGAGAGTTTAAATTAGAGATTTATTAGAACAAAACTAATGTACTTGCATGTGTAATTTTGTCAGGTTCTTTTCATGAGATCAAGCTACTTAAGGCGTTTGAACCTTGGAGAAGATAATGATTAGTGACACATGGTAACAAATTATTGTATTGAGATGAGATTTTTGCGAGTAATATTCAGGAGAAACGCAGTCTAACCATTGTACTGAAAAACGGCAAGACCTCATCTGGGTAGCGGTAGTATTATGGAACTTCATTCTTCAAAAAGTTTTGACTGAAAATAAAACACTTCCTCGACAAATACATATCACCGTTCTCAGTATGCATACCGCTCTTAATTTTTATTATCCCTTTGAGAAAAGTTGTTCGTGACCAATGTAGGCACATTATGATTCCCTCTTTAATCATTCCATGAAATTACTCAATTTTTTATCAATCATATTATTTTCCCGTCTGTACTTGAACGTATGTACAGAACTACATCTTCTTTTATATTTTCTAATGCTGCAATGAACTTTAACATTAAAAACGCTAGAGCTACTTTAGTCCCGTCAAAGGACGGAAGTATCAAATCATAGACCACACCATAGAATATTAAAGCTCAGATCACACCAATTCACGATCAAATAGTAGCTCCAAATATATCCGCATGCTGGTTCACGGGTCCAATTCAGAGATATGTACGCACTGACATTGGGTACTTGCAGAATATTTCTGTGAGGTTTAGTGCCCAGGAGATTTTCCAGTGAAGGCATTCCGGCAACTCTAAAATTAAATTCCAGTACAGTTGGCGTTACGCGCTAGGAAAGTGGCCGCAGACACGAGCTGTAGCACTGCTTACTAAAGGAGACATTGATATGGTTTTACACCTGTATGTTGACATGTAGATAGGATGATCAACGTTCTTCATAGTAATTTAGAAAACCTGGTTGAAATAAGTTGAATTTATTTTACCTATTCAATTGAATGGTCTGATAATCTTGTAGTAATATCGACGTAGGAATTTCAAAGCTCAGATGATCATACGGGCTGTAAATTTAATGAAAATTTTATAATATCGATCTGATCTGAAAGTAGCTAAAATTAGAGTGCGGCAATGATAATGGTATCGAAACGCCTCATTCATTCTCGTCGTTGATGAGGGATTGGATGATGATGAGGAAGGTGATTCAGTATCTCAAAATTCTGAAACCTTTACGTCCTGAATTAATATCTTGCAGTTGTAAATCTTTTTCTTCGTTCGGTGATAGCCTGAATAAAACATAGCGTCTGAATAAAAGAAGCATGAATAGGCTCACTGTAGCAGGAGTTTTAGGCGTCAAACTCGTTACTAGATGATGAGAGGTGAATTGAAGAGCGTTGAAAAATTTAGAAGTTAAATTTATTGTGACCCAAAAGTCGCACCAGGGCACTGAGGGTCAACAAGTGATGTTCCATGTACATCCTTCACCGTGATTTGTCGCTGATATTTCTCAATAGAATTTGCCTCAGATACTCGTACTCGACACTCTTTACCACATGTATTTATGTTATGAAAATTAGCTGCGATACGTGTGTTCACTACATGATTTTTTTCACAGTTACATCCATTTGATTGGTACATATTAGTAGTTTACACTATGATTCACGGATGATAATTGTCAGTGGTACGTGAAAAACATTTTATCCCTGAAATTTCTTTCTACGCAAGATGAATAATGACGTCAATTGTTCGAAGAAGATGGAATTATTGTGGTAGATATTTTTTACAAGGTTCACTTGATTTGTGCCAGTAAATTCTTACATAAGTTTGAAATGCGTCAATATAGAAGAAGCTTCACAAATGCAGACATCTACATATAAATAAAACAAAAATGAGCCAGTTCTTTCAAAAGTCATTTTATTCAATTCTATCTAAATGGAAACTCACCTGAGTTGGCAATAAGTTCCGGACAAAAGTTATTGATAAAATCTATGCGTTTTCCGCTCAAATTCAATGTGTCAGCCCCACGTCACAGTTTGCCCAAATAATTTAAGTGAAACCCATATTGCAAGTGCAGTTGTCTGAAATACTCAAATTGAGCAAATCATGCTCGATGACTGATCAAGTCATAACGTATTTAGCTTTAGCATATGTTCTTTTAAATTACCACTAGCGATTCGCAGCATGTCTTAGATCGGCCCGCACCTCTGATCGAGAAAACCTCAGGTCAACGTGCATCCCGGACTACAGCTGAGAGTCTGTTGATTTCATGATGGATCATTTGCTATTTTCCCTACGCCCCCTTCCCAGCATTTTTTAAAGCAATTTTAAGCTCACCAGATCCCAGCACAACTCAGATCATGATACACCCCAGCTCACGGTTTGTTAGAAATGATGACGCTGTCAAGTTTTTACATTTCTCCAAACTAAAGTACATACGAGTTTAGGTTGGGTATTCAAGACATAATAAGACCAAATTACAGTAAGTCTCTTCGAACGATTCATTGGTCCACGTTGAAGTGTCCTTGTGAGTTCATGTCTTACGTCATCAGGTTTATGTAACACTC
>VOMN01056533.1:0-33361 GCA_014899125.1 Orchestia grillus
TCACGCTTCACTTTTCGTGCTTAGGAACGAATTTAGAATCATGATCCAAAGTTTTAATGCGACTTCCGCACGTAATTTTTAGATTGTAGTCGTGTAAATCCTAATTAGAAGTTCCATCGAGACTTTCATGTTTTCATTTTAAGGTTGTAATTTTACGAATTGAAAAACCGAATGTTCTATACTTTGTATGGGACTGATCCCGGAATAAACTTTTTTCCGTGAAGTGAAACTCTTTTCGAGCGAACGAAACAAATTCTTCACATGAAAGTATTCTTACTTATTTTGATAAAGAGCTAACTTCGCGCTACTAAACTTTGTATGCCTGAAAACATTTCCCAAATAAAACACGTTCTAGAAAGAGCGGCGGACAGTATACGGAGCTTTCAGCTTAATGCAGTTAAATTTTTATTCTCAATTCCATTCAAACTTTTCACTGAAAACTTTGTGTTGGGGAAGGGAAATGCCTGAACTTGGTTGTGCACCGGATTGACTTTTACTTGAGTAGAAGTTTAAATTTTATATGACTTTTTCCTTCAGTTGAGAAACTATTTTTGATGTCGGAGGAGACAAGTCACAGAAATTGATCTCTTCCCTTCTGTAGCATTGAACCATCTCTAATTAAGAGGGAATCGTCTAATCAATTGCAGTAATCTGACAATGTTGATATAGGGTCCAGATCTCATCAGTAAACTGAACAGACACACAAAAAAACTTCAACCAAACCGAGAGGAGGACTCCATCCAAGCATGATTAGGTCCGCGTCTCGCGGCCTCAAGTAATGAAGGAATTATTCATTACGAGAAAATAATTTGCATGATACGTTACATAGATGTTCGGTAGTTTATTGCAGGAACGAAACGTAGAACATTGATGTGTAAAATTGTGTATGGTATGTAGCCGAAAATGTGTCAGATACCTGTTGAGCGCCTTTGCTGTGACGGGTATTTCTTACATATTTTACTGAGATCTTTTATAATATAAACGTGTAAACACGAATATTAAAAGTATATTTGTTTACTTCGTAGGCAGATATATAATTGCCACTAATATCCCGATAAAATATGTGAAATCGAATAAAATAAGATAGGTATATTGAATCAAATCACCACAAGAGTATTTCATTAGTCCAATTAATTCACAATCATTGTAAATTTCAAAGAAATTCATGGTCCCCGAGACCAACTGCTGCATGCTCCGAATTACAGGAATTCTGTGCCCGCAGATTCTCGGTGCAGTCTTTGGAAAGTGATGGATTATATAATTATCGCCTCCTGTTCATTGGGGGCAACGCATTGAAACGTGATAAACTTTGAAATATGATGTACTCTGAGGCGATCGGTGATTTTCATCACCAATCACCTATCAATACCTAATTTAATTTCAGGATTGTTAAGAGTTTTCTCTACGAGAATAAAAAATTTGGAGAACGGTTGTATATGTAATAAGACTGAAATTGCTCTCCATGCTCACTAACAGCTTTAAGAACAAAAATTGAATACCATTTTCCTGAACACATACTGAATTTGCATAGTTTTACTTTGCTTGACTTGTACATATCAGTTGTGACAATGATGAGTCCAAGTCATGTTTTTATCCGCGAATTATAATGTGAAGTACTCTAATTACGATTGCTCCTTCTTTCTTATACTGATTTTACGGTACCTCTCTCTCTATTATTATTGCATACTGTATGCGTGGGCTTGCAAGTAAATCATATAGTTTGATCAATATGTTTGGGTCTAAGAATCACGACACTGGATAAAGCAGACTACTTTAATATTTACTTGGTTTCATGCAAACGAGTTCAATATATTCCCTAGATTCGAGTTTCTGGCCTAAAATCATTCAATTATTTAAATCAAATCACCTATTCGAATGCTTGCTCGTTAAAAGTTATGAAGAACATTTTAAGAGGATGAGGATGAGACATGAACAACGTCGGCTCGGTTTTGACAACATCTCGCGTTAATTTGTTCGTTGCAACCCAATGCTTAAGTGATCAGTAACAACAATCGCTTTCTTCAAAGTATCATTACGACCCTGAGAACCAACCTGAAATACAGCGTCATGGGCAAAAAGAATAGAATTCGCGTCTTTAGCAAAACCGATGTCATTAATGAAAAATGTCAAAGGTAAGAGTTCGAGCGCAAAGATTAGTAGCATTACAGTTCCCACGAGTAGGACATGGGACTTCAACGAGCTGCGAACAACGTACTGATATCAGTTCCATAAGTATTTATGAAATAAATTATTCGTAACTCAAGTGTTCAAGATTTGGACTCAATATAACTCTATTTGCAGTAACCCGTGCTTTTCAAGAATCGAAAAATGAATAAATGGTGTACGATTTTTTTTATTTCGGGTAGGAGGTCACTGACTAGTTAAAATATATTTATAGTCGTGCTTGAGTTTGATCGAAAATCGAGTTGTGATTACCTCAAAACGGCATTGTATTGTTAAAGCATGGATAATTTTTTCCTTAAACATTTTCTGAGTTGTTTTTTAAAGAGTGATAGCGTTTATGTCGACCTATAGATGTATTAACGTTTGTCATATCACCAGATTTAAAAATTGGAACCACTCGAGCTGTTGTAAAATTATCAGGACAAATTCCCGCATGACGTGACGTTCAATGATAAAAGAGTTACGAAAGAGCATGACAAATGACATCTGCTGACTAGATCGCTGGCTTTTATTCATGTCATGCTATTCTATTGACATCGCCACTAATACTCCCCGTTAATTTTCTGCATCGATGGGATATAAAAACATGATCTACAAACACGCGGTGCTTTCATTACGCTCGCGCTGTCAGTTTGAGGTCTTTCGCTGATCAGCCGAGTCTCGTTAGAACTGAAATAATCGCGAGAAAAGTTTGAATATTATTTCGGCCCCTTGCTATTTTACTATTTACTAACGAAATTGGGGTCTCGGACGAAAGTTTCCTGATAATTTCGCTTAAATATTTTCTAGCCCTGATTTGAGTTATCACTCACTGAACTATTCTTACTGTAATAATAATATGCTAGAGCTTTTCGTAAAACAATTGAAAAAATTGACACATAATACTTTCCTCGTATCGGGTCAGACTAAATTACACACTCACTGCTAAACTCTACTGCAGTCAAATTTGACTTCCCATCAATATCGATTCGATGGCGACCTTCTATTCGTCCACAGAAAAGGAGCCATTTTCCATCACTATACCGACAGTTGTACGTTTCGATGATCCAAAGAGCTCTTGGGAGGGCACAGCTCAATACATAGGAATACTTTGCTGCTTCTTTATGTTGTTTTATCTTCCCAAATCACTTGACCTTGCTCTTAATTAGAGCTTGCATGGGAGACTGTCGTACCACTTAGGTACATCAACTGAAAAGGCTGGAGTAGATTTGCGGTCATATTTTGTAAAAAAACTAAATAATTTTACCAACCAGGCTTATTGTATGCTTGGAGTAACGAGTTTCTTGAAGGTAAAGATAGCTATGCTGAAAGTTAAACATTTTTATTGTCACGGGTTTTTCTCTTGATATAAATGGAAAATGTTGATATAAAATGTAAGCATGGTCTCATTAATGGTTTAAAATCGGCGTGGTTTGGAAAGAAAACATTAGGATTCCCCTCCCCGACTGCTTTCATTTCTGTTCTTGAATTTCGCAAGCAGCCAAGATTTCGCTAATCCGCTTAACAGTTTCTTCCTACGCTACTTTTCAAAAGAGCTCAAATGTTTAACCAACAATATAGCAAATTCGCGGCGGCTCTCAAATTTTGACTTCAGACGAAGTTGGCAAGCGGTGCTTTCGCTTCCACGCTTGCGGCAGCAGGGCATTCTGCGTCGGCTAATTCAGATCGAGGGAATGCAGCGGTGAGTTCTGCGGATACCTATTTCTTGCCTTGAATGCCCTCGAGTCACTTCATTAGGACGTAATCTGTAATATCGAGAATACGTTCATGCATTTCCATATTCTTTGTCTTTTGTGAAGACTTTTAGACAAAGTTGCAAAACAGGTTAGCTTCAAAATATACCAGGCATTGTTGAACCTTAATGTATCAGCATAAAGAACAAGCAGTTGTGAGACCGATTCTCGCGAGAGTGAATAATCAAGAAATGATACATTTCACAAGGAGTTATTTGACAGCAAAACAAACACCCAAGTGATGCTAGTGCTAGTAATGATATAGTTTATTACATCATCTACGAACAAAACATTTGCGTGCGAGACGAAAAGCTATATACTTCGAAGATACAACACATCATGCATTCGATCTTACAACAAATATTATGGATTAATTTCCTAGCGGGCGGCCTGCTAATGCCCTCTGCACAACGGCTTGAGATATCTCGGACGCGAGGATTAAAGCATTTTTTCTTTACATTCGTGTCGTAAAAACGCATTAGCCAGACAGGACGGGATCAGGCGTACGGCTGCTAGGCTCACAGCTCTGGGCAGCGTCCCTGCGCGGCCCTGAATGTACGCTGCGGGGAACAGTTCAGTGGTCTGTAATTACTTTCCGTGAATTGTTTCAAGTTTCTGAGTGAACTTTAATTTGATCACGTCGCATTGGTAACCTGTAGTTGGGAGCACTCTACGGTCAATTGTAGGGTGTTCGAAGAACATTGATACGGTCCTAATCTGTAAATATACTTCATGTGAATCACTCTTCCTACTAAGAATTGATGCGATGAAATGTAGTTTTGAGCTGATGTGGTTTGCTCAAGAATTTTGTGTTCTGTGAAAAACTCTTGCAGGGTATACAGAGGTCGTTAAATCGTATCGGAATTTATGACAAAATTATAGACGATTTTGTCAATCAATAAAATAAAATAAAAATCTTCAATGATGGCTCGCTAAGTAGAACTATGGGATGCAATGAAGCAATATACATAAGATGAATTAAAAGGCTTTGTATAACAGAGAACATTCAACAATACAACTATCATTCAAGAATATAACGGCGATTCAGTTGCGTTAAAAATAGTATAAATAACCATACCTGCATAGAGTAATCAAAATGTCAAGATGAAGTCGAATCAGCTTCTTCTTTACTGTCTCTCTCCCAATTCTAAAAGTAAGCAATTGAGCGAAGATTTTCTGCATTCGACCCATAATTTGATGCTCAACACTGCCACGCACCGAGTGAGAACACCGCGCCGCATTCCTGAGCCGTGTGGACACTGGCACAGGCGGTCAAAAAGCGCACGCTTTACTTCTTACATCCTACCTTGGGTCGGCACCAAAAAGTTTCTCTCACCCGTACCCTTTTTCAACTAAACATAGTGGCAATAAGGTCTTTGTATCGCTGGCTATCCCGCTGGGAGAGGTAGACACCACGGCCTGTTAACACTTCCGCACCTTAGGCGCCCTTTTAGTAAATGAAGTCGTTGCGGCGGACCTGGGCTTTTGTGCCTGGTCAAAACTTGCGAGAGCCGAGAATGCTATGAAGTTTCTGGAATAGTGTTCTCCAGTATAACATTTGTTCCCACATGTAATTCCAGTGTAATTAGGAGTACGTTAAACGGAAATGGAAGAAATTCCAGGACACGGAGAATTGGAAATGATCGTTGAATACCTGAGCCAGACGCGTATGGGAAATGATAACAACCAATACAATGCGTGCGACAAATCATTGTAGACTTTTTTCGGTACTCACCCTCCGTTGTCCCGCGCTGAGGAGAACGGGTTCCTGGAAAACAAAGAAAGAGGATGAAATTCAAAAAGAAGGATAAGCAAAACTGCTCGATTAAACCCGACCTTTTTATCAGCAGAGCAAATACAAGACTTCAAACGAACTCCCCCTCAAGTTTCCCAGTTTGGCGCAGCAAAACTTGGCACTGCGTTCGCATTTTTGCTAAGCCGTGTTTTGCTGAGAATGCAGCGATATTGAAAAGAGGGACGAGGCGCCAGATGCTGCAGCGCAACTTCTGCGTTCAGTCGCCACTCTACGCAGGGAAAATTGTCGCCATTTCCGCTCTTTTACTTAATTACGGATATCCACTGAGGAGTCTGAAGATCAATATTTACTTTTCAATTAAATTCTCAGTGGAAAGAACATGATGAGGTCTAAAAACCGTGACGATAAGGGGTTTGAACATCCAAGTTAATCCTCCTACAAGGATGATCAAAGAGAGTTTATAGACACCTCTATACAAAGATCAGATATTCTATCAGATAGATATACGATATTAATACATACGATGATAGGTACATGATACTAATATATAATAAACAGCTGCGAGATGCCCGTGTACACACAATACCAAGGAGAGCATCACTGTATATCTTGAAACGCTCCAGAAAGATTACTGTGCGGTTATCAACTTGCACTACGAGCGAGGAAAGTGAACCCTATTATCGGAGTTCCCTACCCGGGACGCAGTTCCTGAGGCCAGCTAGGGATGCGGCCGCGTGGGCTCTAGGACCCTGGACGCATGACAGGGCGCACAAAATATTCAGTGACGCCCACCAGCGTCGCCTCTCCTGCCGGGTCCAGAGGCCACATGCGGGCCTCGCAGGGGCACTCGGCTCCTCCGTGTCAGCCCAGCGCTAATATAATTAAGCCTTTACAGCCCTGCGTACCGAATTCGGGGCCGGCAAGACAATTGCTTTTACGCGTGCTGTGTGTTTGTTTCAACAGAAATGCTACCTACCAACCAGAATAGTTGCCCTACAGTTTTTGTTTGTTTTACACCCAGTACAGTATTACTGCGTATACCTTCAAGATAAATATGCATCACTTGAAAAATCGAAAAATCGTTAGTCAACTCGAAAATAGATTCGTCAGTTTGGGGTAAAGCTGCCAGGCGTCTCACGCCTACCTTATTGGCAATGCAACGATTGGAAAATGAACAAAAACAGATTCTCCGTAACAATGCATGAAGTGAAAGTCATCGCTCAACACGAATAAATGAGTCATTAAGCCCGTTCTTCAGTCTGATCAAATGCTGCTCTGTTGTACAAACTTCAACTTGAGCTCAAATATTCGTATAGGAAACTTTGTTAGACGAGAACTGGGACTCCAGGGTGAACCGTGAGAACTGGGACTCCAGGGTGAACGGTGAGGACTGGAACTCCAGGGTGAATGGTGAGAACTGGGACTCCAGGGTGAACGGTGAGAACTGGGACTCCAGGGTGAATGGTGAGAACTGGGACTCCAGGGTGAATGGTGAGAACTGGGACTCCAGGGTGAAAGGTGAGAACTGGGACTCTAGAGTGAAAGGTGAGAACTGGGACTCCAGGGAGAACCTTGAAAACTTCAATCACTGCTGCAGCGTCATTAGCATATGAAAACATTGTTTCCTCGACGAATTCGAAGTAATTTCTCAGGGCTCCACGCAAATGTTGGAAGACTGCCTGCACGGACTTTCTCCGCCCTAATTAAGAAAATCTGTCTTTTTTTTAATTCTCGAGCAACTGCAATCCTCAATTTTCAGTCGGAGAGAAACGAGGGAAGGACCGCACCTAGCGGCACACACTCGAGCATCGAATTCGATTTGTCCGACCCGAGGGTCCCAATGACTTGGTCAGCTGCACGCCTGTATTTCTAAAGCCGAGTCACACCACTCTGCCCTCCTCCTCTGAACCCCAAAGCTGCAGGAAGGGCCGCGGAAATACAGCTCTCGTGTCGCGGTTTTTAGTATGCATACGAACATGGAGCTGGATGGAAGTCCCTCAGCTTACAAAATGGAACCAATCTATAATTAGATTTTTCGGCGGACTCTTGGTTAGCTGATGTAACTAACTTCAGTTATTTCATCAATAAGTTCATTCATACCAATAATTGTCACTCAAAAAATTGTATTAACTATGACATTATAACTGATACAGAGTGGCATGAAATTTTTATTTTTTCAACTTTCAAATTATTTTCAATCATTTTCTTACGCTTGAAAGCAGCTTCTGCTCCATTATATATCTGTACATGGAACTATTAATTTTTCGATCAACGATGTGCAGACGATTCGCTTACACCGTGGACAGCCACACACCATGATCCTGCCTCCTCCGTACATGATGGTGATGATGGTCTTCTTGGGATCATAGGCGGTCCCTGTTTTTCCCCAAACATGGTGAGCGTCGTTTCAACTGAAAAGTTCAATTTGCTTTCATCGCACTAAATATTTGCTTCCGAATAGCTTCGGGCATTTCTTTGACTTTCGGCATTGTATTTACTGGACATCCATCGTGAACAAAATCTGGAGAAGTAATGATTGTGCCAACTGTAGATTGTTTACATTTCATGTACTCCTAAAAGTTTTTTGAAATTTTAGAGAAAGGTTTTAATCAAGATTCGCAATTGAGTTTGTGATTAATTAACAATTGTTTAACATGATATTAATGTTGATCAAGTACTTTTGTCCCATACAGTTTTTTGCATAGTTATATATATGCTGGAGTTTTGTAGATGCTGCTATCCGAGTTACAGGTCACATAACTTTCGGCAAAAATTATGTAGAACAATTGGTGGTTCATAAACGTCCAGGTCTGCAGCAAGGACCGCAGACAGCCGGACTTGGGACTGGAACTACCAGGAACACAACCATGACGGGTTCGTGCAGCGTTGTCACGCTTGTGGCATTGAGGCACACACTAGGAACTGCAGACTGCTACTCACGTTAAGGGGAGCTGGGGCACACAAGGAACTGCAGGCTGCTACTCACGTTAAGGGAAGCTGGGGCACACAAGGAACTGCAGGCTGCTACTCACTTTAAGGGGAGCTGGGGCACACAAGGCACTGCAGACTGCTACTCACGTTAAGGGGAGCTGGGGCACACACTGCAGACTGCTACTCACGTTAAGGGGAGCTGGAGCTTGGACTGGAAGAGGTTGACCAGCGAAGCCTGGTTGCCTCCCTCACTCGCCTGCCCACGGCCGGACATGGTGCTGGCACCCAAGACCCTTGAAACTCTTCTTTGCTTCAATAGTTCGTCTTCTCCGAGTCCAAACACTTGAGCGATCAACAAGAGCGACGCCTCGACAAAGTTTGAGCCTCTTCGCAGTTTTCACAGTCTCGTCCAAAGGTAAGTCTCAGCTCACAGTGAACTGGTGTCTAGACTCGAATTACTTGATTATTTCTTACTTTATTTCAACTTTAAATTGCGTCAAAAATTGACTGCTATTTACGCGATACGAACGGTGATAAAATCAATGCACTTCGGACTATCTGGTAATGGGAGAGAGAGAGAGACGAGCATGAAGAATTACTGAACACAAAACAGATTTCAAAATTTTTAAGTCAATTTTAGTACAAGCTATAGTACGATAACGCTGGTGTATGAAGTTTTCAAAGTCAAACTTCTGGTAACTGATTTTAGGTTAGTTTTTGATCCTAAATCCATGAATTATACTCGTTTTCCCAAATTAGATCAGATTTTGGTGATACAATCCCTTATCGCAATTATGTAACTGCATTATAATTCAACTGATTTGCTTGGTTAATCAATAACTAAGAAAAACATGAAACTGCAATTATGACCTGATAAATTCAAGGATGTTACGCAATACATTAAAGAAGTCCGCTAAATATCGGGCACCACTGATCGGCCGTGCAAGTAGCGCTCAAAGGCCCCTGAGTACAGGCAGTTATATTACGCGTGCTTTTTAAAACATGCATGACCAAGCATACCTCAAAAACATGACCTGACAGAAGAAAATGAATAACATTAATGAATTCAGCCGACATAGAAGATTATCATAAATCTGTTTAAAATCTTAGACCCTTTAAAAAAGTTTTAACACGCAGGCCAGTGTAATACATGAACACACATCGCAAACATTTCGAAGCTTGGCGAATTCGTTTGACGAAACCCAAAAAATACACATTCGATCAGCGAACACGAATAAAGTTTCTGAATTTTGGCCCGAATCGTAGTGTGGATACGCAGTGCAAAAAACACGTCCATGTATCGAATTAGAAAATGTTTCCTGCCACACTGCCGAACACCATCAACACAGTGGCATAGAAACGATACATAAAAGTAGCGTTTAATGGATGTGTGAACATAGGTCATAATGCCTGCCACGCCATAATTCACTGGAAAATGCACCTCGCACCTCTTCTATGCGTGTTTGGAGGACAAAGACGCACTATTCCTCCGCATCATGCTGGGGAATTAGCTCAAATCGAAAAAACTACACTGAAGAAAATCCAGAAACGAGATGTGGATTACAGAAACACATCCGCTAGGACTGTTATTTACAAAATAGGTGAACGAGGACCAGAGTGAGATTTTATCGAGACAAATTTGAACATGAAAATGGACGCCACAAGAGAGTTCTTGCAGGAGAACAGACCAATAAAACAAGTCTTCCGAACGTAAGTATAGAGCCACACTTAATTTCTGACCACCTGCGTCACGTTTCCGTGTAAACTTATACCGTTAAAAGGCTTTTGTCATTTGGTTATTGGTTTCAGATCTAATTAATTCGTAAGCATATTGATTTCAGTGGACAATATAACGCAGGCATATTGATTTTATCGGTAAATTTATTAGTAAGTACATTGATTTCAGCGGTCCGTTTATCGAGATGCAGTAGCTAGCGTGGTGTCTGTCAGACGTGCCCCCGCAAAAGGTGGGGGGGGGGCAGCTGCCCCCGGGAGCAGGGCCCTCAGCGCACACCACTGCCCCAGCGCGGCCTCTGACGCACCGCTAATTACGTGGAGGGCATTGGCTTCCTGAGCTGTCTCAGAGGAGAGAAAACAACTCTGCAGTATTTCCTCTACATGGTTTTCTTTTCGTCCCTTCAGAGTAGGATAATTTGATTGTGTTTTTATTAGTATTTCTTTCGGGCATTATTCCCTAATGGAATTTGAGGATTGACAAACGTAAGAACAGTTGCAAAAAGAACAAAATTCACAAATTATAAACCCTGAGCCAGCCATTTTGTAGAGTATAAAAAGCTTTTGACCTAACCAGCTTCTCATATCTAGATGACTCCATCGCGATGGCTGAAACGTTCGGAGTTATGCAGAGAAATTATGGACTGTCTTTACACACCAACATCACTTCAGGGAGCATTGCTAGCGTGGGATACTCACACGGGAGTGTTCCTTATTCCTGAATATTCCCTGGAGTAGACATCTGAGGCTAGGAATGAGGCCTTGGCTGCCATAAGCGGCGCGTTTGATGCCTCAACACACGCCACTCGTGAAGGAGAGGAGACAGCCCCAATGGCCTGCCATGCACCTTTGAGGCCACGCTGAAGTCTTGACCGTGACCTCTCTAATGTCTAACGCTTACGAGAAGTCCTGCAGAAAGCCGCTGCCCATTGAAACTCTCGTGCAGACAGTTCTACTGGAGCCACAACATGGGCACGCTGGTGCGGGAATGGAGCCATTACTTCTGGGGCGTTGTGGTAACTGTGATGAAATGGATCCATTACTTTCGAGGCGTTGTGGTAACTGTTCTGGAATGGATCCATTAGTTCTGGGGCGTTGTGGTAACTGTGCTGGAATGGATTCATTACTTCTGAAGCGTTGCGAAAACCTCGTGTGATGGGAATGATGCTGAGGAGAATGAATGGAGAAACTTAAGAAAATGAATACACGCCCTGCACAGCTTGGCCTGCAGAGCAGCCTCACACCGCGCAGGGAGCGTGTAAGGCCAGCACGGCGCAGTGATCGTACCGTGGAGTCTGGCCCTCCTGCCTGCCACAACAGCAGCCAGGGCGGCAGCAGATCGCATTGTCTCATGAATGTTGCCTGTGAAGTTCAAATTCAATTTATAACGGTCAATTAAAGTCTTTGCATTGTTATCAACCTATTTATAAAAATGAATGTAAAATAAATGCAGTTTTCACAAGTGGAACAGGATAGCATTGGCCAGAGCCTCCGCAGGGTCCCCACAAAAGTGCCCCGCTTCAAATAATGGCCGGCAGAATAAAGCCCTATTGAATTCTGTGCAATTTTTGAAGTCCCGTTTGTTAGGGACAGAGCAGCACGCCAGCAGCAAACTTACCTCTGACATTCAGGTATTTGTTCGAAATATCGTCGGAAATATTTGTTGACTCATTTCCATGAAAGGTTATTCAGAATAAAATGTTGCAAGATACGTGAAACAACCTTTTAAAGGTCAGAATTCAGTTTGCAGTATTGGGAAAAGATATTTGTAGGTATTGTTTGACTTTCAATATTGACAGGAAAAAATGCAAGGTTCGATTTAAAAATCTAAACTCCCGCGCGACCGACCAGCCCAGACGAGCTCCAGTCGAGGAAGATAAGCCCGTCTTGCCCGGAAGATCACGGCACAGCGCCTCCAGCAGCTCTGCTCTCACATTATATAGTATCATTTAATATTTTATGTCCAAATAAGAAATCACATCAAATATATTGTCATCTTACAACTAAAATAACTTATAGTGAAATTTTAGCTACGGTGTAAGGCTCGTTCGTCGTTGGAAAAGTTCTTATTTTTTGGAATGATCTGGAAGACTATGACCATTGGGACGAGAATATCTACGAATTATCATTTTACCTGACACACGCAATCCCCTTGCATCAGCTTCGATTTTACTTCCAAATTAATTTTTCAACATTTTATTTTGGAACAAAACTTTAAACGTACTGTTTAATGCTCAAAATATTTGCAATGAAGTATAACACACCGCGCACACACACATACATCACACTCGCGAGACGCGGAAGTCTAACGGTCTACATTGAACATCGTTTGCCTCTGATACCAAAGGTTTATCTGCGATGCAGATATGAAAGAATATGCTCAAATGAGATATTTACAAATAAAATATGTGAATAATCGAGCAAACGCGAAATTATTATTTTTTGACTGAAATTTTCAGCTTAATTAAGAAATACAGTGATAGCATAAACACAATTTACTGTTCACCCTAGATTTTGATTCTAAATTCCATTTTAATATTTTGGGTCATTAAATCATTATCAAATTTTAAGTGCTATTCTGTATCAAACGACAAAATTTTAAACTAAAAGTGTGTTAGAAATTTGGGAGAGTATCTTTAAAAAAATCTCGAACTAGTAAGTAGTAAGGCCCTTAGAATAGTTATTTGCCACTGATGAATATTTTTTATAAAAATAAAAATTCTGTATTAGTCTAGAAACTACAATCTAATGATCTTCGCCTCAAGTTTCGTTATGTAAAGACATTTACGTATAACTATCCTCTAATACATTTTCCAAATCTTTTAGAATACTTAGTGAACGCATACAATGTTGGACAGCTGAACAAACCCTCAAAGCCTTTGTCTCAAACGTTAGCTAATTATATTAAATAAATCTACTTCACTGGAATGTAACATATTTTATTCACTCGTCTATTTTTGGTAACGTACCAAGCTACAAGTCATTTGAAGATTCGAACTTGCTATAATCTGTTGTGAGTTTCTTAAGTTATAAAATAAAAATTTATTTAAAAAGTCAAAAAAAGGCGATGTGGATGCTCGAATATCCAGGATTTGTAACAAAAATAAGTATATACTTTTAACAGAAGTTCAGCCATTGAAACAAGATTAGGGTGCCACATTAAAATGCAGTACATAGTGCATGCATTCAGTATCTGAAGAGTTTATTATGTGTTTTATAACTTCTGAATGAAACGCTTGGATTTAAGGATTGTATGCATTTTAATTTTAATTAAAAGGATTGAAAAATAACTACTTGAAACTAAAACACGGAGATAAAGAGAAACATGGGAAGCATAAGGACTCCGTAAGGTTAAATTCAAAAGTACAAGAGGGATAGCTCGGCTTATGGAATAGAGAACGGAAAGGTAAAAGGAACATATGAATTTCAGAAAGTTATCGGATATGGTGCTATCTAAAGAGTTGATACAGTTTAGAAAGACGGAAGGAGCAACGTTCGTTAAACAAATAATAAAAACATGATTTAGGAGATTTCTGGTAGGAATAGAAGGCAATGTCAAACATACGGTACTTTATTAGAGAAATTATTCACTATCTTGAAAAAAATCTGAAACTGGTGATATACATGTATAAGGCAGAATGAACATCTAACAGACAGCAAAAAAATAAATGTTTAATGCGTATGGGCAATCAAATTCTTGAGTTAGCTCTAATAAGTCATTGTTCGTAACTTGTGTTCTTTTGAAGCGTAAGGAAGTGTGTGAGAGAGAGAAAAAAGAGCTTCAACTGGCGTGCAGCGCGGCATACTAATTACGCAACACGAACCGTCCAAGCGACGAGTGACGCCAAACAATTTCAAAACAATTGAGCATATGATTGAGTTGCATGACTTCAGCCCGGTACATCAGCCGCTGTAATCGGACTTTGTGTGGTCCGTTATAATTCTACTTCATAAATTGTATGAAACAAGAGTCGCAACTCGGTTGAGTAGAAGTGTCGGCAGTGGTATTGCAACCCGTATAAAGTACATACGTGAATTTTAATTGTCTGTACATTCATTTGCAATTGATTTCGGCAACAGCGAGTGACGACAAAAAACAAGGAGATGGATCAAAAATTTATTTGTTGTGATAAATTTCTTTCAGCAGTCGACAGTTTAAATGAAGACATGATCTACAAAACGAGATGCTGTCGTTCTGATGGCGTCTCGTTTTCATGACAACTTGGAGCATGCAATGAAAGTTTGCCTTGTGATCATTTTTATTTATTGCTGGAGCAGCGACAACGGGCTCTGAAAACACTCGAATAAATGTTCTTGAAAAACTTATCCTAGCAGATGATAAAGTGAACTTGAGAGAAGCAATTTCGAACTTGTGTGCGACTGATGAGGAAATTCTATAGATTGATCGTTGCTCTTCAGAGAAACCACCGGAGTTTCCATCTTAACAAGGATGGCGGGCTTCTGAAACTTTAAAATTATGAAATGTTACAAGTTCTCGACTTGGAAAAAATATAATTCATTGTAGTTCAGCAAAGAAACATGAATAATTCAATTTCACATTTCATAATATTTGAACTCAGATATTTATTGTTGTGTAATGTCACGGCTGAATAGCGAGACATTTTGATTCATTTGAATTGTGCAACGTCGATCAACTCTTGAAAAAATCAATTTTTCATCGAATACGATTCTGAAGAAACATTTTATGCAGTTAGTGCTCCAAGAAAATGTAGGAATAAAAAGTTATAGGATACAAGCATTTACATTAATAAAATTTTCACAGTTCAAAAAATTCTGTCCATTATGCTGCGGTTACGAGTACAAAGAAATTCAGTCAGCGTATATATTTATTAGGTAAAATAAATACCCTACACCCAAGTTCCTATTTAGAGCAAAGAATCAATGGAACAAAGTTCAAATTGCGACTGAAGGCATGGGCACTATCAACACTAAATAACAGCATTGTAATTAAGTTGGAAAAATTTCGAAATTTAACTTTGGCCCTAAGTCCAAAGACATAATAATTCCTCTCTGTAAAGCACTAGTCCGACAATATTTAGACTATGCAGTATAAATCTGATCCCCTACCCTACGACGAGATATCAATAAAATCGTACAAATTTAGCGCAAAACGATAAAAATGATCCCTGATCTCCTGAACTTTAGTTACGAATAGCGTTTATTGCGACTAAAACTCACCTCGCTTGAACAAAGAAGACTGCGATGTCACTAATCGAGTCAAATGTATGGATAATTTGCCGCAAATATAAAAACTGTTATGCGCTTGAGGAACCTAATGAAGATCATTTGTGGAGACACAATTTGCCAGAAAGAGTAATATAAGGTTATGTGACCACAGGCTGAAAGCCTAGCGCTAATTGTCGCTCACTCATAAAAACCGCTTGCTTTCTGTTATAGAACAAAGTTGGTCGCACCATCATGAGTACACGGGGGAATATTTTTGGTTCGGCCTAATACTTTTACACCACGTTGAATTTTACTTCTTTGATTCTTCTGTCATAAAGAAAAGCTTTTTTGTAAAGAAAAGCTTTTCGTTGTAAAGAAAGGCTCGGGAATTTTTTGTTTCTTTGCTCTGAATTTTTTCCATTTTATTGATGACTCGTCGTAGGGTAGGAGACCAGAGTTCTACTGCATATTCCAGACGTGGTCTCACTAGTGCGTTGTAGAGAGATGGTATTATGTTGTTAGTCTTGAAGTCAAAGTTTCTTGCAATGAAAACGAAAATTTTGCTCGCACCTTTAACACTTTTTTACTCGCTTCTCATGCTTAAGTCTTTTAGTGATAGTGATGCCAATATTTCTTGATTGTTTTACCACTTCGATAGGTCTGTGTTGTAAATTTGATTATTAGTTCCAACGAGTATGACAGAACGTTTGTTAACGTTGAAGTTCATTCGCCAAGTAGCAGTCTGATGAAGTAGCAACTTGAACGACTCCTTGAACGACTCTTGATGTTGCTCCTATCCGGCCATTATATGCATTGCTCGTGAATCATTCATTACTTGTTGAGTGCAACCAGTGAACCAGTTTCCTATCTATCGAGAATAGTTGCCTTGTAAACCACGGGCTTCGACTTTGGCCAGGAGCCTCTCAGCCGCAGGGAAAGAAGTTGAGAAGATTCAACAGACAGCCCCGTTTTTCTCTGAGCCAGTGCTGGGTGTCGGTTATTAGGTCTTGAGTTTGCAGATATTATGTTGCCCGGATTTTCATATATCTTACCTTCGCCTTACTGATGACTGATGTTAGGCTGATTGGACAATAGTTATTGGGAGCTCGTTTTTCTCCTTTCTTTTAAATGGGAATGACATTCACTTGCCTCCAATCCTGCCGAATTATTTCAGTTGTGAGTGATCGATTGAAGAAGTTCACCATGGGTTCATTGATCACCTCAGCGGTTTCTTTGAGCATTCTGGGTGCTATATATAGACACTCTGATCCGGTAGATCGGTAACGATTTAGGTTGAGCTGTTTCTCTAATTCTTTCCCTGTAAACATGTTGTCCGTCAGGGTTATTTGGGTATTTAAAGCTTGAGGTTGAGAAATTTTCACTTAATCCACTCGTGTAACCACTGACATGTTCTAAGAATTTAGAGCGATTGCCGTACTTTTGTTGTTCCTTGAAGTTGAGTAGTCCAGGTCGATTAATGGTCCAACATTGTTTCAATTTTTAGCCATCTATCGTCGACATTTTTGTATAATCTTTTGGGGTTATATTTTGCACCCACTTTAACCGAAACTACTTAATTCTCATTGAACTCTTTATCATTCGCTTCAACGCCTTACAAATGCAAATGAGTTTCAGACGATTGACATCCGCTTTATCTCTTTTGAATTTCGCGAATGGCTGTCGTCTGCCACTTACGAGGCGCCTCATTTCTTGCGGAAACAGTGGAGGGCTCCAGGCTGACTTCATTTCCCTCGCTAATTGGGACTCGTTCTGCAGATGCTCTTATTTTTTCTTTCAGTATCGCACAACACTTTTGAGCTTTTTATTTTCTTTTCTTTTCATCAGAGTCTAATCCGATAAGTTCCCTTTTTATTAAATCGAAGTTCTCCTGTAAAAAAAGTTTCACCCTCGTATAACAGCCAAGAACCAGAAATACAAAGTCCATCAAGAGACGACCCTCCATTTGGCCTGTAACCTCAATGCCTTCAACTCATAATTCGGGAGTCGTGATGACGAGATCCATTATATTATTCTGTCTTGTAGGCTCGATGATACGCTGGTGCATAGAGTTAGTATTGAGTAGATCAATGAGCTAATTTCCATGTGCTAGGCTTCGTCGGGAATTCCAGTCTATTTGGAGGAGATTGCAGGCACCCCGCGATTGAAGCAACATTGGGAGTGCTTAAAATATCGGCAAGTAAATCGCTGAGCTCATCGTCATCAGCTGCTACACTGGCTGTGTTCCTGTAAGCGAGTACAAATTTGATGGTTGCGCTCGGTCGTGGGTAGGTTGTGGGATGTAGTAGCTCAAGTCTTTGGGTTACTCGCTTCATTTTAAATTGTTGAAGCAGATTTCCTTTAATGTACATAATGGAGCCACCTCCCGTCTTGCCGTATGAGAGTTTTTTCACATTGTGATGCACGTATCCTTTCAAGGAAACTGCCCCTGGGAGATGTCATCCATTTAGATCGGATCAAGTTTCGTTGAGAGCTATGTTGTCGCGTGAAAGGTTTGTGTGCTGAGGGTTTGAGGTTTTACGCGAGTAGGTGCAGTAAGAAGCCTTTCCTCTCGTAATCATGAAATTTTTCTCGTTATGAAGAGCAAGAACACTGGGATGCATACTTTATTTCACGCCAAGTAAAGCAAATTTATCAACCAATAAGCGCCATGCCCATTCCCAAAATGAGCCTGGTTTCTGGCTCATCCTTTTTTATAAGAAGCTCCCTTTAATGAAGAATCCATTTTCCAACATACACAACAGAATGCGCAACAACTTTGTTTTTATTTCAGGTTACGTTCTGGCATTCGCCCAGGTGGGCGAGCTCCATTCTGCATCGGAAGCGGCCGCCAACCTGTGAACCATTATTTCAAAAAGATGAATTTTGCCAACACTGGCAAAAATTAGACCTCCGATTAGATCTCCTTAATGAACGGATGCAGAGTTTAATTATGAGCGACAAAGAATTTTCTAATTTGCGCTCCCTCCGCCGCCTCCCCAGACAAAGCTCTTTGTTACCTACTAGAATTGCGCGTTTCTTCCCTGGAATTTACGTCGCAGTCGCGGAAAAAAGCGAATTTCCTGAGAACAATATTGAAATTTTCAGTCCAGGAAGCGCAGTCGTTCAAGGCTTCAATGGGCCGAGAGTGTTGTTTAAGATCCAGCCGTACAAGGGAAGTTGCGCAGGTCCCAGAATTAACCTTTAAATTAACTTCGGAAGCAAAGGCCTGTATTTTTCAGGTTGTTTAACGCTCAATTCCGGGAAAGAGTTCCCCTGTATTTTTAACAGAATTTAAGAACGGGGCTGTAGATCTTGTGCAGCGAGGTGAAAATTCTGCCGTTCTTTTCATTTGCTTGAGACCACCACAACAGTAGCCCAGCAGCTATCATTGTATTTTTTTAGTCCCTCCATAGTTGTGTGCGACTCGCTCTCGTTTGAAATGGCTTCATCTCACAGCGAACCTCTTCTAAAGCAGGTTATGATCTCATTTTAATTTTCGTAATGGAAACAACAAAGGAAATGAGCGTTTAACCTTCGCAACACAGCCACGCAGCCCAATGTCTGGCTCGCATGCTCTTCATGCCAGCTCAGCGACAGTTCTACTGGCATTTTCGTCAAATTATTGACTTCGACTGTTGCTAAACAAACCGTTGTTTCCCCCAATAACTTCTCGTATTAGATGCAAATATTATAACTTGAGCATAACCTGCGTGGCTGATGTATTCAAAGGAGTGCTAGACCTAGCATAGAAGAAACCAGACAAAAGCGAATCATAAAAAGGAAAAATAACATAGGTACTCGAGATGTAGTTGTGGCTAAGTCTTAGAACTATTCTTGTCGAAAGTTGCTCGCCCAGTCCACAAGCTACTGATAACCGAAAAAGCAACGCACGAAGCATAATTTCCGAGTGCAAAATCTCGTTTCACAACAAAGGAACAGTTGCTCCCTAACAACATTGCAGGTGAATTCATGGAGAGCCGTTAGATCCGCTTCTGATGCACGAGAGACCGGAAAGTTGTTTGCTCTAGTGATGGGTTAACATTTGTCTCTCTTGAGCTGTCACAAGCCGACCTGCAAACTAAAATAGAGTCATTGTTCAGTATTGGAATGCATAGCTTGTACAAAGTTAAAAATCGCACTCGGCATTGGGGCCGGTCGCTGGTGACCAAATTCAAGCTCTGCTTGAAAGCAGAGCTCGAATACTTAAACAAACGGCTGAGGTGATCAGCGAACCCCTTGCAAACATCTTCAATCGATCACTCACAGCTGAAATAGTTGAAGCAGGATTGGAGGCAAGTGAATCTCAGTCCCATTTTCAAGGGAGGGAACAAACACGCTTCTAATAACTCTCGTCTAATTAGTAAAAACAATGGCAAGGCTACTAAAAGTTCAGAATACAAGATACCTACAAGCACATAAACTGATAACTCGCACCCATCATAGATTCAAAAAAACACACGGCTGCCTCTCGGATCTTATTGACTTCTTTGGAGAAGTCAACCGTATCTACGAGAGCACAAAGGCCTTAGACCTCACATACCTCGACTTTCAAAAGTCTATGATGAAGCTCCACAGGAGAGGCTTGTGGCCAAAGTTGAAGCCTATGGCATTCAAAGCAACTATTCGCGCTCACTGGTCGAACTCAGCGAGTAATGATTAACGTACAACGCTGCGACTGGCCCAAAGTAACGCCAGGAGTCCCTCAAGGAAGCGATCTAGGCCCACTCTTCTTCATTATTCATGTCTATTTCGACATTGGATTTATCAGCCAAATCAGTAAGTTCGCAGACGACATGAAACTCTGCTGCAGGGCATTCACTGAACGGGACAGGATAACAATCCAAACAAACCTAAATCGCCAACTCCGATTGACTGAAAGCTGGCAAATGAGCTTCAACCTTGACAAATGTTCAGTGATGCACTTTGGGACCAATATCCAAAATTTTCATTCCTTAATGAGTGACAGACTTATCGAAGAAGTAAAAAAAAGGTATCTTGGTATCGCTATCACTAAAAGCCTCAAGTACGGTAAGCAAGTAGAAAAGATGGTTGAAGATGCCAGCAAAATTCTCGCTTATATTGCTAGAAACTTTGATCATAAGTCCAAAAACATAACAATACATTTCTATAAAGCACGAGTCTGACAACATCTGGAATATGCAACGCAACTCTGGTTTTCTACATTCTGCCCTAACACGAGACATCAATAAAATGGAACGAATTTAGGACAAAGCAACAAAGTGATCCCTAATCTCAGGAACCTCAGCTGCGAAGAGTGTCTCCATCGACTCAAACTCATCTCGCTTGAACAAGGAGACTGCGAGGTCAACTAATCGAGACCTACAAATATCTTTAATGCTTAAACAACGTAAGCCCAGAAGGCTCTTCGAAAGGGATAATAACATTCGTGCCCGGAATAAAAGCCATAAACATATATAAAAATCTATCAGAACATTTCAGGCATTGAACTTTTTTCCGGTTAAAACATTTAAAATCTAGAATCAAGTACCAGATAACATAGTATCGGCTGGCATAGTGAATGCTTTCAAAAAAGTCTAGACAAATACTGGTTAGGGAATCCTCCAGCACTTTAAACAGCTGATTCTAGGACACAATTAGAAAATTACTGACAATGCTATTGAAAGCTTGGTAAGCGATGCGATCCTAGCGGTGCAAAACGTCTGCTTGCTTATGTTGAAACAAATGTTTGATGCCTCTGAGTGAAAATCATTCACTGTGAATATGGTTGTTTTAGTCCTGAATGGAGTAGTCCTCAGAGTTGGAGTAGTTAGCCGGGGTCATGGAGCTCACAAAACACAGGTGATACTTATTCTACCTGATGTATAATCTACATTGCCCTCTTTTTCGACGTCCAATCGTTTGCGTGAGCTTGATCAAAATATTCAAAACATTTTAAACTTATGCATTGATTGAGGTCTGACGGCACGAGAGTTGGGGGGGAAACTGAAGAATATGCCACCTGTGATGTTTCCGCTCTATTCTATTCTGTTCCAGCCTATTCTACTACCGCAGCAACACATCCTCTTCGTTACAACACCCTATCACAACACATCCTGCGCTGTGCCTCCAGCTCTTGCTCAGCTCTTGTTAATATCCGAGCAGATTCTGTTTGAAGAAGGCGTGAATTTGCAAGAACGGTTGAACGGAATTCTCGACGAGAGAACGATATAGCACTTGAATTTTACGGTTGTTTGCATTCACTTCATGGAATACATGATGCGCATGTGCGATACGGACAATTTTACCGTTGTTCGAAACAGTATACATCAAATACTACTCTGATGAAATGCAAAAACTATGCTTCTAGTTAGCTATGTGCCAGTTTAGGATGGATTTCACTGCGTGATAATAAAACTAAATAAATACTACGATGACAGATACTGTATTTCTTTACCGGCCTGCACTGACTCCAATCTCTTGCCATTTTTAGAGCTCTACACATGTACAGAGACCACGTCCTGGCCACAACTGACATATATCGCAGCGGCGCTCAATCTCCACTTTTTAGACACGAAATTAAATATGTTCCTATTGCTGAAGTAAACTCTCGTGGCCGTGAGCGGAAATTTAATTTTTTAAGCTCTTGGCTGGCTGGTGAATTGCGGGTCAGGGTTACAATGTGTGCTTAGTCCGCGGCACAGGCAGTCCACACTGAACTTAAGACTGACGTACAGTAAATCATGCAAGCTTGTGTCATTGGATATTACGCCATTGAAACATCACATACTGGAACATGTAGTTGGAAGTTTCATCGTGGAAAGTAATTGGACCGCTGCCACAATATTAAATATCCTCTGCAGTAATTCATGACTTTAACATTACGGGGATATTTCAAGTCAAGCTCAAACTCTGCATATTTACGCAATGCCCGCTTTGCCACGTGCCCGCTCCTCTTAGCAGCTATCATACACACACGGACTTCTCCTGTGTGTTGAAATACATTTCTCTTGGGAGAGCGCTATTTGACTCCACACGTTTCAGGGCAATGAAATTTTCAGATATCTGTACGAAGAAACTACACTCAGAAGAATCTTACAGCAAAATGTGCCAATTGGTTCTGGTGGTAACTCGAATAACAAAATTATTACTAACCATGCAACTCATCCGGTCTCGTCTGGTATTAGCCGAGCAACTAATCAAAGAGACTCGACCGAGCCAGGAACAGGGAACTTCAAGCACAGCTTAATAAAAAACCTACTTGGAGGACTGTTACGAATGCAGATAGCCTTTGTTTAGAGGCCTCCTTTGTCTCACAGAAATTACAGGGAAGGAATAAATGCACAAGACAAGCGAGACTTCTGCTTATCAATCACAAAGCCGTTAAGTGCTTCATGAATATAGAGCTCCCCACACGATTGCGCGGTAAACAGCCTTGCGTATCTAAACTTTTTAATGGATTTTGTTATATCAGTGAATTTTTTTTTACTTTGATTAACATCTACCCAGTAGGGTTTCAATTCTTAAATGCCATACTTAACGAAAGAGGATTAGTTTTTAAAATAATAAATACACGTCTTAAGAAATTGCTCGTCTTTTATGAACGATTGAGTTCCGTGAATGGCTAAAAGATGTTACTTATCCATCGTCACAGAGATACGACGGTTGACGACGCTGCCACACAATTCAAGTACTTCCCAGGGCTGGGTGCAGAAGGATTTCAATGTTGTAGAATGAATTCAGCAGATCAATGTGTTGTCGAGTTATACAAAATTTTCGTCAAACAAGGAAACGATCGAAATAATTTCAATTCTTAGCTTTTCTTCAGAAAACGTTTGTTCGCTCAAAAAAACGATCAAGATCGCATATTATGACTGAGTCACATCAAATACCTGCATTCCACAACAATTTTACGTGATTATCTAAGAGCAGTTTTGACGTTTCTATTATCCATTGCACACAATATATCGAAGACAGCTCACAGTCTAGCAAGAAGTGCGTGCAGTGCTAAACTTCTGCTAAACAGAAAGCTCTCCAGCTGGACTTAGTCGGATCAAGTGTTGACGAAGATAAATTTTACTTACCAAATTCATACGATGAAAGCATATAAAATTTATTATTTAGAAAAATATTTTTGGACGTCATAATTTTCAGCAACTCGATAAAAAACTGTTCTTTTGGAAGTAGAACGTCAAAGTCATTTAATATTACATCAGTTGCATGTAGCAGGGAAATTTTCGGTACAATATTGATCGGACATATGATAAAGGCGTGCATTGATGAAGTCGAACTCAGATCATGCTACTCGTGCATACTGACTCGCCAACTTAGGGCTGAAAAGGAATTTACGACGAGTCGTCCGTTGCGAGTTAATATTTCTTCAGTGATGTACGCAGTACTCAACTTCAATCAATTTTACTGCACTTTGAGTTCCAAGATATACTGAGAGTCATTTGCAGGTACGCCAACAGGCAGTTAGCATATCAAAACAGTAATGTTGTTGGAGGAGGTCACCAAAGCCAGTGCCTGAGCTGGGAGGGATGCGAATGGCTTTCCTCCATTGACCTAAGATATCATTTTTCCACGCTAATATTACATCTTTAAACTAAGCTAGTATATGACCCAAAAAAACGAAGAGAAAATTTCCAATGGTATGTTTGAGGTAAGAATACCCTGATTAAAAATGAACGAATGTATGCATATAAAGTATGAAAATTCGGTTAAAATATCTGAACCAATTTAATCAGCCATGAAACGACTCCGAAGGAAACAACTTAGTACTTGAAATTTTCCGTAAAATCCAATCAAATTTCGTGAACAAATAACGTCACAGCGTTACATCAAGCGATGGTCACCGCTCTACGAAATAAGGTCACCATTTTGCAAAATAAAGTCACCACTTTGCATCGGACCTCCCGGAAAAAGGTATAAGTAGAGCAAAAATATCGCTGCTCAAATGTTGACGACAACTGAAAATTAATTAGTCTGAAGTCATAAAACGCTGCCGTGATCTGTGACGAGCAAGGCACACACGTAAAGTTCAAGAGTTCAGGGGTAGTGTCATGTATGTTTAGTAGTTAGCTTTCAATTACGTAGTTGAAACTTGTACGACGATTTTCATACGGATCCTATATTATTCTTTTCCCCGAATATTTCTTAAGAATATACTCGTCAAGGCCTGAAATCCCATGTCGATTGAAAACTTAAATGATGTTCAGAAGACAAATGCCATAAGTGTTATAGGTATATTATTCGAAATGGTCTTAATAAATTTTCAACGAACGCTGGCAGTACACCAACTTTAAAATGAGTAATTTTCGCCGTAATGTGGAATTTGTTTTTCGTTCAATTTAGGGAAATTATTCTCAAGATAAGCTGAGTTGTTAGAGGTGAGTTTTAACTAAACTGAACACAAATTGTAGTGAGTTTTATTAAATATGTTCTCTACTACTCTATAGATTTGACTTATGGGTATAACGGGGAATAGCATTGATAAACTGACGGAATGTACAATACTTACTTTGCTGTATGACATATTAAAATAAAACTAATCAAGGCTAAAAACCTCCTTTTCACAACACTCATTTCTGTCGAAGAGATAGTAAATAAAAGTTACAAGGAGGTGTTGGATGGATACCACAAGTAGTTTTTACGATTTCTCAACCGTTCATGGGCCCTCAATAGGGATGTCTGCATTTCTATGGGTCACCATGCTGAATTATTGATAAAGCTTCACGAATGAAGATTGCAGTTAGCTAGCGCTATGGTGGGTGAGGAGTGAGAACATTTGGAGCCCAGAGGGTACGCGGGTCAATGTCAAAGGAATAGAATTTTGTGAATGCCCGATGAGTGCCAAAAAATCAGCTGAGATTATTTGCGTGAAAGCATTTTTAAAACATTTTATAAACGATACAGTGCATTGATATTACAGTTTTCGTATGGCTTACGAGTCCGTTTAAGCTTATGAGAACACCGCAAAGCTCGTTATTGTTCCAGTAAATGCAGGGATAGATGATTTGAATGGTCATCATCATGGCAGTGGGCGCCATCTCGAAGAAGAGTTCAAGGACTTATTATGAACATAGACCCCAATTTACGTCAGTTAGGTAGGACGCAGAACAGACGTACTGTCAGACTTGGAAATCAACAAATTCTACCTTGTTCTTTGAAGACGCCATAAAAATGGGCCAATGGATCACAGGTATATATGAAATGAGAATCACAAAGAAAGTTTTTCTGAGTTTGGAAGGATTCCCTAAGTAAGAAGAACGAACACAGAAGAACGTACGTCAAAACGAAAATAATCTAATTTAGGATTAGTCCATCCAGACTAGGAATTTTCCCGGTATTCCATAAAATAAAACTTTTTATCGGAAAATAAGAAGAAGCAAACGGCTTCAAAACATGGGATGTGAAGTGGCAGGTGACGACTCGTATGATGTCAGTCCACGTATCAGTACGCTCCGACAGAATCGACGCTGGTCTCCGTGTACTCCACGTATCAGTACGCAGACTCAATTTCACGGAGTAATTGCTTCACAAAATCGTGCAGGTCCATTCCGACGCCATGATGAGCACTGTGCTGAACGTGCTACCAGTAATTGTTTTCCAATCAGCTTTCGCCATCCGCACACAAAGCTGTACAGGGCTTATTTCGAATATTTAGTCTCGTAAAAATTAAATTTTATGGTCATGTAATATATTTATCATCTACTTAGGGTATATTACTAAAGCCCGAGGAACTATAGTCATTTTATTACATCAGAGCCAAAATTCACTTATTCGTAAATTAAACTCTTCTAATCAATCCCAAGGACTGAGTGAATTTAGCATCTACTTTACTTACATTAAATTTTATATACAGTGCGCAATTACCGCCTATTTGTGAAACAAACATAGAAATTACGACACAATTTGTGTATGTATATGTATCTACGACTTCTTATGTCAGCTTTGAGACCTAGAGCATTGGAGCAAGATTTGTTTCTGGAGTCTGGGATAGGAGGCAAGTCGGGCCGATTCCGCATCCTCAAATTCGAGAAGGATTCAAGCCCAGGATTGTCCATGTAAATCATTTGCTAATTTTTAATTAATGCTTGTACGACGATCTCTAAGGAATATTTCGTTATTGACCATTTTTGAAAATAGCTGAAAACACAGAAATAGTTTTCACACTTGTTAATGTTTTTTTATAAGAGAACTGAAGCAACAAACCATGTTCGGCCAAGGTAGTTTTAAACAGTGAAAAAGATTAGATTAAATTTTGATTCCAAACGAGTTAAAAATAATCAAGAAATACGGAAAGAACAGATACAACCAGACGAGGATTCTGCTATCAACGAGCAGTATAGAGGTCAGGAAGCATTTAAAAACCGTAATGGTTATTGTTGATGATCTTGATGACAAAGAAATTTCCTACCGTTCGTTGTTTCCCGCGAGCAGTAAGGCAAAATCATCATTTTAGAATCTAAAATTACTCATGGCTGAGAGAAAAATTGTCCATTAGAATGAAGGCTGATCTCAGACTAAACATCATTCCATGCAGTGAAGATAATTGTCCAGGCAATCAAGGGAAAGAATGAAATCTGGCCCAAAGCTTTCCAAGGTCCGCGTACGACAGATCTAAAAGTTGTAACCCGTAAATAATGATTTCATTAAAAAAACTCAAGCCAGACCTGCAAGTTTATGGCAGCACTGTATTAAGAATGTGATGAAGTTTGACAGATGATGATGTAGAATCCATAAGATTATAAGAAGATCTATAAGAACAGAAGACTCATTAGCTGTTGCTCTGAAATTTTTAAATGAAAGGAAAACATTGAGTAAAGTATTAATTTTGATCAAAATATGATCCTTTCTTCTCTATGGCCTTTCCCCGACGTTTTCAAACCATACATTCCATCTTCAAAGAACTTGTCATCTTTTTCATGAATAAACTGTTAATATGCTTGCACTACACTTTTCTTATTTAAGAATGTGGTATAGCGAATAAAATGTTCGAAATGTTAAAACAAATGATAATTAGCGGGAGAAACATCATTAAAATAGAGAGTAAGCGCCAAAATTTCATAATTCAGACTTTGCAGCTTGTGTCGACCGTTGCTCTAGAGGGGGAGGGGGTCGGGCCTCATCGAGAGGCAATATTGGTCCATCTCATTCAGCACTCTTGGATGATCCTGCTCCAACTTTTCATGCATGCGATCAATGTGTCGGCAATAAGATGCTGCTGTTATAGCCTCGTCTTGTTGCAAAAATGAACCATGAATGATTCCCTTTACAGACCACCAAACAGTGACTATTAACTTTTTCGGGTGCAATGGAGGTTAGGATAGTGTTTTAGTGACTCTTCCGCATCAAACCACTGCCCAGTTCTTCCGCTGTTATCGATGGGTATCCATTTCTCATCATATATAATGATTCGAGTCAAAAATGGATCTCTTTCAAGCCGAATAAATGATAAAGAAAACTACATTAAATATGACATTTCGTGTGGGACAACCTAATATAAGGCCTCAACCTCTGCGTTAGCCCCTCAGCCTGTAAAAAAGGACGTTTTTCTTCTACCAGACCTTCATTCCACGTCTGCCCTCCACCAATGATTGCTCGTTACTCGCTTCGAATATTAGTTAAACTTTTCCCCGAATCTATTCATTCTTCTAAATTTTTTGGAACCCTCAAACGAGGGCCAAATAATCAGCAACGAGAGCCGGCGTAAATCCCCGAGGACTCGGTCACAAATTGCTGAAGCCAACACCCCAAATTAGGAGTGATAACAATTGAATGTGAGGAAAAATAGCCAAAAATTCAAAAAANTCACAAATTGCTGAAGCCAACACCCCAAATTAGGAGTGATAACAATTAAATGTGAGGAAAAATAGCAAAAATTCAAAAAAGGGAGGACGTAGCGTGGAAACAACCACCATTTTCGAGTAGTTAAATGAAGTTCTCTTGAATGTAAAGCAATTTTGGCCTCATTCGTTCAAATCTGTTTCATCATATGAGATGAATTAGAAAATTATGTTCTCTAATTTTTGCTTTAATTCATCCACTGTTCCTGGCCGAGTCGTGTAGATTCAACTTTTAAGAAAGGTCCGCAAGAAAAGCTCCCAAATACATAAATCCGGTGATCTAGGGGGCCAGGAAATGTCATGGAGGAACCTCCATAATAGATTGAAAAAGGCATACGTAGAGGAGGACGCCATCTACAGGACGTTTTTTTCAAAGCTTGATAACTTGGATTACCGTCTCTTAACAGGCAAGTTCCAGTGGCTCAATTGTTGTCAATAAAATTTTTGTTACTGGATTTTCACTTGTTTTATCGCATTTTTCAAAAGTTTCCCCTTGTCTGTGTCACCATGTACAAATACATATCTTTTAGGAAGGAACATAACTGATAGAAGTGAATAGATAATCGCGAATGTAATGTAGAGAACAATTAGCTTACTTCTAAAAATGAACTTTTTAGAGTTTACCTTTTTCACTGCGTTCAGTAGTAATTAGGTACTTGAGACTTAAACTGTTCGTAGGAAAAACATAACGGTATTATAACTAATGTTTAACCAAAGGCCCAGCATACGCGTACTACAACGTCTTGCCCTCAAATGTTACGCCATGAACTGCAATAACTGGCGTGTGATCATTGCACATCCTAGCATCTGCCTGCATCTAAATGGCCGCGAGGGGCGCTGGAATTGAATGCTCTAGCTAAGCTCCGACTGATCTCGAGGAGGTGAGGTGTGCAGGGAGCGTCTCTCCTTCCGCGGGCTTCATTGCCCATTGCCTGCCCTCCATTGAGGGAGGGGGCGCGGGAAACTGCGGTTGCCAGGAGTGCAGAAAATGAAATAAAATACGATGGAAGAATAGGAAGAACAGAGTGCTATAAAATGATTTACGCGATAGAAAGTGTACTGCATAAAACGAAGCAATAATTAAGCAGTGATAGCTCATAGCCTTGTGTTGGTAACTGTTGCACTCCAAGGTAGTTTGCAAACCGTAACTTTCTGAGATATCATGTCGTTCCTAAACTATTCTTAAAAACATTGATCAAATCAGTGGCCGAACGAACAGGGGTCGTGAAAATCTGTACTCTTGAATTACGATCCACGACAATGAAGCTGCCCCGAAAAACGAGTTCGACTTATGGGTATACATAATCGCAGTCAGTGTCTGACTGCCTCAAGTCCAGGTCCCGAGCACTTGAACCTCACTACGGAGCACACTCCATCTCGCAAGAGATGCCCCAATTCATTCTGCTGGAATTATTCAGTATTGATTTGATGAGAATGACGATTCGCTGTGGCTGGGCCCCCAAGAAATCGATTCCTATTACCTCTGCTTGCTCGAAGTCCTCCTGACAAGCGCGCAGATTTCATTACGCAGTCGTCCGGCCGTGACTGCAGCTCAGCTAGCGAAATTTACGCACGCAGGCCGCAGCGCTCACTTCATTACGCAGTTGCACGGCCGCGACTGCAGCTCAGCTAGCGAAATTTACGCACGCAGGCCGCAGTGGTCCCAACTGCGCCTGAGTCGCATTGGTCTCGCATTGTCAGTACGTAAGACGAGGCGCATCCGTGCTAATTTGACACACGCTTTTACCTACTCAACCTACCTACTTTTCCCTAGCTCCTCAAAAACCCGCGGTTATTTTGATTAGTGCATCTTATAAGATTTGACTATTATTTCATCCTCCAAGAATAAAAAATTTACGACCCTCGTTTTTGAGCGTGATCTACGCGATGGCCTTCGTGCTACCTCGACATACGTGAAGAATATCGTTGAATTTATTTCTAGGCTTGGAATACCATCAACACAGGTTATTTCTCTGGTATTCTTTGTTGTAAACCTTGTTCCTCTGGCGACGCTCTGGGGTATCCACGAGAAAAAATGCTGGAGGCCGAAGTGACACCACAGTGTTCCCTGGCAGCATTCGCCAGGCCCACCGAGGGCAGCGTTGCAGGGACATGTGGGGGGAGGAGGGGAGGCTGGGCGAGGCGCCGTGCCTAAAACTGCGCAGGCTCCGCACGGGGCTGGTGGCGAGGCCTGTCCAGTGCAGCCGTAATTAGCGATGCGACTTCGCACCTTTATGTGGGGAACGTGACCGAAAGAGAGTTCATTTTTAGCGAATTGAGTGAAGACTAACGTGCCGTGAGGCCTCTGAATGGAGGGCAAATGATGACGCAGGTAATTTAAGTGTGAAACTGGGAAATTTGGCAGATTTTCATTGAAATTGAAACAATTTTACAGTTCAAGACTTTGCTAATCTTTGTAAACAAAATGCTGTAATATACATAGCGACGATGCTGGTACGAATCACTTAAGGCTTGTAGAATTTATTCACAGAAATGTATCCGCAAAGCTCATCTAAACGAGTTACAAGCAACACTCGCTCGTTCAGTAAATAAACTTTCAGACTTGCCCTAATTAGGAAAGACAAATTCAGGTCTATGAACTCATTGTAGTAATTTATCATTTAAGCGCATGTTACATAGCATGTTTGTAACACTTCATTTCAGATTATTTTATTTTTTTAAGCATGCCAGCAGTTATAAAGGTCTAACCAAGTGATAGTACACGAGTCTTTAGTAAGTTAAGAAATCTTAGATCTCAGTTCAAAACTGGCATGAAGCTCTAATGCCGACTGCTCCCAGATTTGACTGCCCTCAAATAACAAGATTAGTTTGCGCCCTTGAGCCTACATAAAATATTGTACGTCTGGACAATGAACATTTTAAAGAGAAAAATTATGTTAAATGAATGTACTATAACATTGACTAAATATGACACATGCTCTAAAAAAATATATTTTCATTTATAAACCATGTAGCTGTTATCAGAGCACCCAAACCATTACGTCAGTGAGCCAACTCGAGTCAAATCTTCAATTTTTGCTGGAAAGATCATTCTGGTGACAGCTTTTATTAACACTCTAGACATACCTCAGTTCCACTGGCTCCGAGTACTCATCAGAAATTACATGAAAATTATATTTGTAGTGATGATTTTTATCGAATTTGATGGCAATGAGACCCATACAGCAGTGATGCGAAACCGAGAATTAAAACAAGTTTGCCGGAGAGGAGAGTTTGAAGCAGTCGCGAATCTTAATCGAATACTGAGTTAGAGAGATGACAAATTATGAAGAGTTTTATAGACTGCACATAGAGACAAGTGCTTGCTTCTTCACGATAACAGAAGACTAAGAATCTTAATTTATTTCATTACTGTTCAAAATCCCTCGTTAGAAAAAAGTATGCCTAAGCAATAACAGTATTTCAGGCGAGAATTTTCTTCGTCCTACAAGTTGTAACAGGGTTTGTAGTAATACTGATAACCTCGAATAAAAGAAAACTCGCCGTATATTGCAGCGTATCTGTTGATTCATAGGTTGATCAATAAGTGCGAATGAAATGCAGTTCAACAATTTATTAAAAGTTGCACCGTCGATTTGATGGAAAGTGGGGAGGATCACAACGTTTTTTTTGTTAGTTTATCGCTGCCGTAAAATGTTGGTCACACTTTCACTAGCGAGCTTTTGGAGAGGAAGAATAGAGAGCAAAATGTAAACCCTTGCGTCACACAAAATTGCTAAGTACACTATCACTTCATCTGTGGTGCTCATTCTTCTGCAACAGGAATAAGCCAATCAATGACCATAATTTAAAGGAGGAGTGAATATAATTTTGAGAGTTTCACTAGCATATTTACCCAAGTATCTATTGTTAGAAAACTCTTAAATTTATGCTTTTTGCACTGCCTTGCGCAATACATTACAAATTTTGAGCTGCTATTGAGGACTTTTTTCTTATTGTATCCTGCAAGATATTACGACAAGCAAACCAATCGATAGTAACGATTTGCCTATTTGCAGGACAAAACTGACCTTGCGTGGCGACCACTTGGGGCCGGTCGCGCACTTTGGTCCAGTCGGTGTTGTGACCCCATGCAACTCCGAAACTCTGTCAGTGTTCATTTCCTCCATTGCTACGTCCACCTCACCTGTTATTACTGGCCTTTTGTTCAGCTCACCCACAGCAGTCACACTCTCCTCTCTTTATAGCTCACCACGTCCACCAGTGATTTCTTTTGATATCGTTCATCATGTCTAGCTAGCACAGCTGCATAAAACATTTGGCCGTCTCCGTTGCCTTGAGTACATTACATCACCAACGTCTAGCCTCAGCGAATTTCCATCTTCTATTTTCGCCCAAGCCATTCTTAATTCCCTTATGATTTCCCTGCGGACGCTAAGCCCAGCTACCAATTTCACATCCATTCTGCTCCATTCATTAGTGCGAGAAAATGTAGAATCTGAGTCTCACACTTTGATGCAGACCTCACTCTTCGCTGGAAGATTGCAATTAGGAAAGTAGCCTCTAAAACAGTCTGATTAAATAGCTCCTCTATTTCGAGGGTGCGTCGTCCTGGATAACTTCAAGGATAATTAATGAGCTCATGTAAATACAAAGCTGATAGAATGATGATGTAAAATTTAATAAAATGTGGACAGATTATAGGTTTCTGAATAAACAATTGTTTAACTATGAATTTTTTGGAAGCGTTAAACTAAAAACTAACAGCCAAATAATAAAACAAAACTATTTGTTTACACAATTTTTACATTCTCGTGCCACCAAACTCGTTTTCCCCCTTGGCTCCAGCTACGTGGGTGTACCCTGAGTGATACTGCATTTGTCCTCTATGATGTCAGGGATGACCGCGGCGTGCGTGCGCCCGAGATTGTACCTTAACTAGTTGTGATTAGATTCCAAACATACATTTGGTTTAAATTCGGGCATCATATTCTTTATGAATAATAAATGAATAGAGAATCATGTAGAAATTGGTTTATTGGTAGGGAATCTAACCCTGAGTATAAAGA